>DWKW01002830.1:0-10595 GCA_018250115.1 Doberes anticus
TACCTTCGATAGGACTGCCGTCCTAGTTGGGGTTTGATGTGGATGTTCGTGGGCTGCAGTGACCACTTAACATCATATGCCCTGCATGCTCGTTTTTTATTCCGTTTGAATAAAAATTATCGTGTAGTCCAATTCCTTATAATTATTACTTAGGTGCGGTCCAAAGCTGACTGAAAGCACCTAAACTATGTCAGCTGCTGAGTGATAGAGTAGTGCACTACAGCGCGACTCGCACTCCAAATTTTCGCGTATATGCCAATTAGAGATTAATTATTGCTGGCTTTAACGGTAAATGAGAACATCGAAAAGAAACCTGCATGCCTAAGAGCTTCATTTCATTCTCAAAGACATGTGAAATCCTCCAATCGGCACGTGGCCGGGTTGGTGAATTATGGCCTTAACCCTCGCACCGCTAAGAGAAAGCCCATGCCCAGCAGTGGGACTATTAATTATATAACTTCATGTTAGATAAGTTCTTAGCTACACGTTTAACTAAGCACGAGAGCATGTTACCACGCAGTCATTGTCTTTACGCTCTACTATCGATTTACCGAAAGCGTTCAAGTTAAAGCACTCATACCATCGACAGTATGTACCAATCGATATACCAATGTAAAATATCGATTTATATTTTCGACATAATGTACACAAACGATTGTTATACCGTAGTACCTACTGTCAATAGTATCGATAGTACTGTGCGTGTGATTATTACGTGCTATTTACATTAAGCGTGTGACTACTTTCGTAGAAAGTAACTTATAATGGTTTATAAGTTGGTTGGTACCAACCGGTCTCTTCAACATCAATAAGAAGACCCTATATTAAAAAAAAAACACTTATGCTACTTTGCTCCAGAGTACTAATGTCTGTATTGCCGAGTGATGTTCGGAAAGTGAATAAAATCTTTTCTCGCACTGAATACGTGATAAGAAGACACAATGGCTTCAAAATTAAATGCAAGTAGATACCTGCTTTATAAAAACATGTAGGCAATGAATTCTCCCGCTTTTGCTCGACCAATAACAACCTATACCTACATCCTTTCAAAGGGTACTTTTTAAGTAACGCAGCGTCCCCTTTTCCAAAGGAAGGAGGAAAACTGTACGTAGGACAAAACAATTACCTAGCGATATTTATGTACCTATATTTTGCAAGTTTCACGAACCGAAAGAAAAATTAATTATTTCTACAACTATTATTTTTTTACCCCTTAGCTGCGATCATATGTAAAGTATTGCTACTTCAAAGGACTAAATTATAATGTGTTATTTAATGTAGTCCTAACCACACTCTTCAAACCACTGCGAGCAGAAATAGGCTCAGAGTTGCAGAATATGATGGTTCTGCCACAGTAATTCGTTAAATTGTTGTTTATAGGTATATTTTTCAACTATTGAGAGTTACAGGTAATAAGGTTCTAAGTTTTAAAGCGGATGCTCTGTCCTTTCGTTACAACACTGAGGATTTCTTAGGTCGACTATTTATGCTTTCCATGAAGTAAAATATCGATCATCTCTGAGAGAAGATCCGGAATGGATCGGGATAGTTTTTTAAATATTAGTAGAGTAGCAAACAAACATGCGGGCCACCTGATGTTAAGCGGTTACTACAACCCACGGACACATTCACATCTAACATCAAATAGGATTGAAAACATAAGGTCATACGCGGATGCATTCATGGATGTTCAGTTCATTCTACCTACGCACAATCTTCAATACACAGCGCTGCGAGCGCTGTTGCATTGCTGCAGAAACAGCGGTGGTGGTGCCGCATGCAAGCCTTCAACATAAGACTACCACTATTGATGAGTCATATATACCTATACCTACACCTATAAAAATCATGAAAGACATTGGGTATGTGTCTGTCATAATTTTTTCTTCTCTCTTAGGTTTCTCCTCTCACCTATTTATTATTTGGGTGTAAATCTGTTATATTAATAAAATTGAAAACTTAAAACTAAGTAATTATATTTCTTATTCACAGCAAACACGGCCCAGTATGCGCATTATGTTTTCAACACATTGGACCAAGACAGAAGTGGACTATTAAGTTTCGAGGTGAGTTTCATAGATCGTCTAGTAACAAATTTTTTTATATCATACATTTTAAAAGGTTAGGTATATGTACGTTATATACGTAGGTATTTTTCTAAGTTTCTTGTATGTTAAGCAACTGCATTTTAACAGTTTTTACACAGAAACACGACATTGCGACTGTTCACTGTACAACTGGTGGTAGTCTAAGGTCGATGCCGGCGGCGGCACCACCGCTGCACCTATTTCTGCCATAAACCAGCAGTGTGAGAACTGCTTTGTTTCTATTTGATGGGCAGTTTGTTGGGCAGAAGACACTGGACACTGGGCATTCCAATTTAGTCCTCGAGTGTAGCAAAACATCAAATCATATCATATCCTCACCGAAGTCCTATTTGAGGATGCTGTGATTAAGCGATTGTGCTCATTTTAAACACACAACGAAGTAAACGGGCTTTATAAAAATAAGACTAGAGGAGTAAGTTACCTATTGATGTTTTGATAAACCATGGTTGACAAACTCCATAAATGTACAAAAATCATTAAATAGTTACCAAAATTAATTATCGATTGCAGGAATTTGTCACCGGCTTATCAATACTTTCAAGAGGAACCCTAGAAGAAAAGCTACGTTGGACGTTTTCCCTGTACGATATAAACGGCGATGGGTATATAACGAAAGAAGAAATGACAGAAATCGTTACTGCTATTTACGATCTCATGGGCAAGATTGTTGAACCTTTGGTAGACGATGAAGCCGTTCGTGAGAAGGTGGAAAGATTGTTTCAAGTAAGTACCTATACATACAATTTTACCATTGTTTGTGCGTGGCATAATTGCGAGAACTCTCAGGCACGCAGGGTTAAATGATTGATTGGCACGAGTGATTGTTAATTACGCACGTAATTTAGAAAATTTTGGACAGACAGTATTTCGAGAAACAGAGGTGCGTGCCGAGATTTTGAACCTCGGCCCAATGTAGCGGGGTCGATGTGTTTAACCACTAGGCTATCACTCACTTGTAAGTAAACTTAAAGGAATTACGAATTACGATAGATTAAAGTAATAACCTAATTATAATAGCTAAAAAAACTATGTATAGTACAGGTGCTAACATCAACCTTTAAATATTTTTAAATTAAACATGTATTGTTTCAGAAAATGGATTTAAATCGTGATGGAGTGCTGACCCTAGAGGAGTTTCTGGACTGCTGTCTGCGCGATGAAGAAATCTCTCGCTCCATGGGAGTCTTCGATAGCAACTTCTGACGCCCTGCGGATAGCGCGCATGAAGCTCGTCGCCGCGCTAATTAACACGTTACACCTACTAATGTAACTATGACCCCGTTAGCCTTTATCAAAAACTGTCAAAACATACCTACATCGTTTTTAAAAAGTTCAATGTTAGTAAAAGCGTTGTTTATTGTAGATGAGTGTTTCAATGATTAATAAGTATCCAATCAACTGTACTTTCTATGAATGTTATAGTTAAATGTCGTTTTAAACTTCACCATGCATACTAAATTGCATGGTCTTCTTTATTCATCATTCTGTATGCAGAAGAAAATAAATGGGTTAACCTAAATAATTACGATAATAATTCTCTTCAATAAATCAAGCTTTGTGCTTCCACCACTTAGAAACATTTCACATGCCGATTCATACTAAGTATAGCTATGTCAAAAGGAAACCGTGCACAGTTTTTGACCGTAGCGTATAAAATGTAATTACTCGAATGTTCTATTAAAAGTCGCTGAACAAGCACTCATTTTCACAAAAAATCTTATCTGACCACTTACTTCTATCTTCGTAAATCTCTTTTTAGTCCTATGAAATAGTTTTAAATAATTATTAACTATTTCCTCGTGATTATTATGGTAGGTAGTACCTATGTCCTGATAAATGATCAATCCTAGATCAAGGCATAAGATTCTAAAAATTTACACATTATTTAAATAAAATTGATAAAAACGTATAAGTATCTACATCTAAACAAAAGAGTGCGTAATTAAACTTTCTCTGGAATGGGAATTTCTAGTACATCTTAATAATGTTAGTCTCAAAATAAACTTTTGCGTAGTTAAATTTAATTTCATACGTAATTAGATATCAGTGTCTAATTATGTACCTTTGAATATCTCCAATTATTATATCAATGTCAATAGTCATAAAAACTTTGCAAGATCGAAGTTCTGTTGTAATCTTATTTCTTAACTCTTCAGTTTTATTAAATCGTTCCGGCCATTTTTAATAGAAATTTTAGAATAAATTATTCCTTATAGGTCATTGTAATAGATAATCATATGCATAATATTTTTTTTCTCCTTTATGAATTAAAATATTCGACGGAATTAATGCAGGAAACCTATGATTTGTCAGATTTTTATTTATTTATAACAAAACAACAATATTTAAAACCCAGGTTTTGGCAAAAATATTGGCAACCCAACAATTTTATCTGAATAGATACGTAAGATTCTTGATTAACGATAAAATATTACTGTAAACATAACAGGACAGAACACTGCCATGGCATCGTATACCGTATTCTAAATTAGAGAATCGTTTCGTCAACAATTTATTACCAAATACAAAGCGCCCCGTCGAGTTTATTTCTATAGAACAAATCATGGTGATGTTTCTTATTCATTACCTATTTTGTTAAAACTTACGTTCCCATTTTTGTAATCTACACAAATCTACGAATATGATCCGAGTCCATACTTTCACTTAAGTGACGATATAATAGATTTACTTATTTCACTATCCACTGTTTTAACGTATCATAATTGACTTACGAATGGAATTAATTAATAAATTTTCTGAAATGAAATCAATAATGTAGGTACATAATATATGTATGTGGTTGCACAACAGGACAATATAATAAGCATAAAGTAAGATATATCATGCATCTATTCTAGGTATATCCTACATTATTAACGACTACTTACCTACTGGCATGAAGTACATGCCAGTTACTTATGTTCAATGAAGTAATAAATCTAACGCGTCGCTAAAGAAATAATAATAATAATAAATAAATAAATTCTTTATTTACTTCAATGTTTATAAGACCAAGATTATTCAGAAACTGTTTCGTATGTACCTACTTATTAACATATTCTAACTTTTCAATATTTCAGTATTTGGTGTGATTTAAAATTACTTAAATAATATTTTCTAAAAAAATATCAAACTGTAAATATTTTAATGTATATAAATGGTAATTATAGACATAAATGTATATTTTCATAGTGAATGTTAAATGGAACCAAATAACTAGATGACTTAAAATGTTTATATATATTATCATAACGTAGCAATTGAGCATAGGAACGTCAGATTGGAGGATAATTTTTTTATTTATGAATGTAACTGTATTATTTGTAATTTAAAATGGAATACAGTATCCAATTCTTTTTAAATCTTGATACTTGAAAAATAATTTACCTACCTAATTTTAATTGACCACTTTATAATGAGTGCGTGAGTTGAGTTGAATTTGTCGAGCTTAAAAATCCTACATAAATAGGCTGTGTCGAGTATATTACCAGGAGGCAATTCGGCATTGGAATATTCTGTTTTGACTTTTTATGTATGTATTTAGTGAATAATGGTATTTGATACTTATATGGATGAATTGTAAGGTGACGATCGACTTTGGTATCTTTTCTGTTTATTTTGTTAACCATAGTTTAAGATTATTGAAAGTACCATTTCAAGATGCTTCATGGAGAAATTACTTGACGTTGCTTAATCTCATTAATCATTCTTCGACGAAAAAATGGGATGACAAGATTTACTGTGTCTTCCTAGCCTTCGGAATCCCATTATCTTATCTTTCATCTCTCATATATGTATGTATGATGCAGAATTATTTGTATGTTAAATTATTCCCCAAAATTAAATACAAATAATACCTAGTTACTTAGTGTGGTGAATAAAAATATTATTAAAATTAAAATTGTAACGTCGAACAAAATGTATGACTAATTTTTAAAATAAGAGTAAATTGCAATTAATGTCAGCTTTCGTCGTGTCAGTTTATATCGTTCAATACATCAATCATAGTCTAATAATAACAATATTGTGTGATGAAAAAGTTTGAAATTGTAAATGATATCATTCTAATGATATTTATGTCTAAAGAAAGCAGGCATAAGTATACATGTGTAAAATTGTCATTTGTGCCAAATGATTTGAAGAGTAAAATAATTTGTTTATAATTGTGTTAAATAGTTTTGCCGAAAATAATTAACTTTAAAGCTTCAATTTTATCAATGGGAACCTATATTACGTTAACGTATTATCAATAATACTTTAAAAAAAAACAATTATTGTGCTCTATTTACCTATCTATTTAATCTATTTAAGAACCTAGAAAGTGAAACGCATCAACGTTGAATTTATGTACGTAATCTTCCTACTGACAGTTTTTCCGGGTTAAAGCGAAAATGGACAGAAACAGAAGCGTTCATTTCATTAAACTGACAGAATAGGTACCTAATAAAAATTGTCTGTTTAATGTACAGCATTTTAAAATGTACCTATTGTGTCACCGGCATTTCCAATAGGCCTATTAGGGTTAATGGATGTCGACTTTACTAAAGGTCCATGTTTTTTTATAAAACACCGAAGTGACATGATGCTAGTTTAGCTTAATTGCCTATATTGCCTTTGTATGCGAGTGT
Source organism: Doberes anticus (assembly GCA_018250115.1). NCBI lineage: Eukaryota > Metazoa > Arthropoda > Insecta > Lepidoptera > Hesperiidae > Doberes > Doberes anticus. The sequence continues at coordinate 6,737 of DWKW01002830.1, forward strand.
TACCGGTATATACCGAGGAAGGGGGTCGTATCTGTTGACGTCCGGTAACAGCGTCCAAAATAAAATTCTTCATGCTATAAATGAATAACATATCAGTCACTCGTCATCGCTTTTCTTGAAAATATCTCGGCAGTTTGGTATGACAACGTAAAACGGTATTGTGAATGCATATTGATGCATTGATTAAAATATAACTAACCATTTTTAGGCAGATCTAATTATGAAATATGTAATAATCAAAGCATATACACCACTGATTAAATATTTACCTATACATATTATAAATTCATGATCAGTAGGTAAAATTATAAAAAAGTATTTACTCACGTCTTCGTCCACGCTGATTAAATGACCTTTAATCTTACGTTAATTCAGCACATAACTTATGGTCTCATACACACTATATTGTTAAAAACTTAACCTATATTATCAATTTTAATGTCACTTCAAAAACGTTAAGGGTTGAATTTCGCCTTAAACACTGCATGAGGAAGCCACTAACAAAAAAATAAGTTACGAAATAAATTCCATATTCATTCCCTATTTACATTAGAGGATAGCTTTGTGAAATGATGATATACATATTTCAAGTTTTTGCAATTGATATTTACAACGTAAGTAATTTGTAAAATCCTGAGACACGTAGGTATTTCAGTATTTGTGTTCCAGAATACCTACAAAATTCAGCTAAAATTGGATTGGATAATTAACATCAGGTGGCCTTACATGCTCTTTTACTACTCCAATAATATTTATATGAAATTGATGTACCTAGGTAGTGCCTACTTGGCTAAGCGTAGTTGAAGCGCAGACTATAAGATTATTTTCATTTATTTTAAAACATTAAACGGTTAACTTCCTAAAAGCAAATGTTACTTAATGTGATTTTAATTAATGCATCACAATGTCCAGTAATTAAAGGAATCATCTAAGAGGCTGCTGAATCAACTGCATTAGACCGCACAAATAAAAAAAACATTGTAGTTAGATATTTTTAACTTTCATGTGAAATAGGATATGGTATTTAACGCGTCTATCTGTGTGTTATTTTATTGTCACTATGTATTAACTACCTAGTTCGCATTGCAGTGTAATGTTATATTAATAAAAAATAGAACTCTCAAGTATAATATACCTATAATAGTGTGGACATGAATGAACTATGTTAGAACCTAAAGCTGTAATTAGATATTTGAATATTGAATGGTTTATTTACAAATTGTATGTGTATTTTATAGAAAAAATAAATAAAGAAATAAAATGCAGTGTTTCTTTTCACGTACCTAATCTTTCGACTATTACTGTATAACTCAGTACCTATGAAAATTGGCGTATGGCGACGTAGTGGTAACATACCGTTCTGAATTTAGAGGGTTCTACTTTAGATTTGTTTTAGTCTGGGTGTGTATCTGTGACTGTCCATGGCACCCACGACACTGGGAATCTCAGCGTAGAGCTATGAATGTGAACCGTTATTACTAAGACAAAAAATAAATTATTGAAACACTTGACATTTGTACTGTACAAAATATTTTTATTGATACATAAATCTTTAATGGTTTGTTACATTAAAATATACTATTATTACAACTAGAAATAAAAATAACTATTATTTAGGTATTACATAAAGTAAAAGAGATGTAACATAATTTCTTATTTCAAAATAAAATTTGTCATGGCATAGTTGGGCGAAGGGATAGTAAGAAGCATAAGACATAATGTCATTTCATACAATCAACGTAATGGACGACTACGTACATGACGCTCGTGAAAACATTCAGTAAATCATCCACGGTCCGATTTAAACGTTCATTTTTGCGACCTACGTGTAGGTTAAACGAAATTCTCGTTGGGGGTCCTGAGCCTAAAGAACCTAAGAACTTCTTCCGAACTGAAAACCCAACGACTCCTTTGGTGTTGCCAATGTTTCTAGGCGACTGTGATCACGTTTCATCAGGTGGTCCGTCTACCTGATTGCTGAGGTTCAATACATTACAAAAAGCAAGCCAGCTATCAATTCCGTTCTGTCTTGCAGCGCCCGACCGGCCTGAAGCTGAGTGAATGAAAAATCGGCCAGTCAAGCTAGGTTTTAAATTTGGAATTTCATGGACCACATGCAGCGTCCTTGTCGGGTCTGCACCAGTACTTTTCCACTTATAGCGCATGTTAATCTCGTCTTATTCAATGTCTATTATTTATTTGGCGACATAAAATCAAGCTTCAATAGTACGCTATTAGCGTTATTTATAAAGATTCTCGTATACTTTGCAAATATTTGAGCAATAAATTGTGCAACGTGTGATGTTAAGATTGAGCAAACCATCAAGTCTTATAGTCCCAAAAACATACATATAAATTACATCAATATTACTATTCTTGAAACCCCTATCAAATAAATCAGGCCTTTTTATTTTAAAACCTATCTACAGTTGGTACACACGGGGCAAAAGCACCGATGAACTGACGTTTTTAAGATATAATTAAGATGTCGAGATTTTGTATTCTATACTCGAGATTTTCATATCGTTCATATAGGAATCCCGAAGAAATTTTAACTATTATAAATAAAAACTAATCTATAGAAAGTTGCACTAGCAATTAGCTTCTGCCCACAAGACAAGTCTTAATACAACTTTCTACGAGGAATTCACGTACAGTTTATAATTTGGTGTTATATGTCTGGGCAATTCGTCTACTTTCATTTATTTTTTGAATAATTACAAGGAGTGCATTCTTTTGTTATTCTGCCATGAATATCGATATATTCTGTGACTAACATATTAGCACTACGTGACATTCACAAGCAGGTAGGCCACTAGATCTTTTAAATTGAAGAACGCAGAGTCTAGGTCCGCTAAAACTGATTTTCCATCCAATCGGAAATTGCTACGTTAAAGAGTCAGCGTATGTGGAAATAAAAACACTTGGAGACGCTACCTACTTGGCTAGGGAACCTGATATGAAACGAGAAAATTACCGAGTTTTTATCTACATAGGATTCAGATTAAAATCTAACTCGGTACAACTGTGCGTACTTACTTTCTGGACGATGTGGACGTCTAGTCTCAAACAAAAAAAATCCTAAATTAGCCGAGACCCTCGGCTCGAGATTAGTGGAATACCAACTGAAACTTACATATCTATAAAATGTTATTGCTTGCGGCATTTACTTCTAAAACCCAATTATAACAATAAATTGACATAAGTAGTACACAAGTTGTTAAAATATCAAAATATTTATTTAATTACAATTTTAACACATATTTTATATTGCTCAAATTAATTTCACTCAAGTTTTAAAACCACAAAAGTTGCGATATTACCTTAATCAACATTTACTTCAGTACAATAATGCTGAAGTAAGCTAAAATAATTATTTTAACTACCTTAATTATGTAGAAACTTCCTCAAAGAATAAACGCGTATATTTATTTTTCCTTTGGTCAAATTCTTATATTTTAAACATTATATGTATGTATAATAAATATACTGCTAAGAAATTTGTCATGGATTTAAAATAGTATTTTATCAGTAAAAAAAACTATTGAGATTCATTTTTAAGCAATATGATAAATGGTGAAAACATTCATTCATTTCAATTTTAATTTTGTTTCAAAGTAAAATTTGTGCAGCAAAAAAAGAATTTTAAAAGGTAAAACATTACAACTAAAATCCATAGAGAGCTTACTATATACGGTGGTAAAAGTATGGCAAATCTCAATAAATTCTTGTGTTACATTATCTATACCGACTTATTTTAAAAGAAATCTTAATTGATAAAACAAATAAGACAAAAATATTATAACTATATCTTATTCCATAGTATATTTGATAACCTACAATACCTTGAATTTCCTTC
>DWKW01002831.1:0-10595 GCA_018250115.1 Doberes anticus
TGAATTAATTATCACTCGCTTTAACGGTGAAGGAAAACATCGTGAGGAAACCTGCATGCCAGAGAGTTCTCAAAGGCTTGGCTTGGCACTTGGCCAGCGTGGTGGACTACGGCTTAAACTCTCATCTCTGAGAGAAGACCCGTGCCCAGCAGTGGGACAATAATGGGTTGATGACGATGATACATTGAAAAGTTAGTTTGAAGATAAAGTGAAGTTGATTTTGAAGTACGATTAAAATTATGCGGCTCGGAAGTTTTCGTGATTATCGTGTTTCCGAATTAGTACGAATATTTGCTTGTAACTGTGTCCAACGATTTAAATATATAGCGTCTTTATGTCACTTCAATTTTCGTTTTTTCGTAAGTGGTCACCGCAGCCACATACACGACCAATCTCTATCTGAAATAAGTCCCGTCTGACATCGTACGGGAATCCGTGGTCTAAACGTGATCAGTCTAACCGCATCCTTGTAGCAAAAGAACACAGCAATACTCATACTGTTTTACGCCCGAAATTACCACCACCGAGACTTCTGAATCGGTAAAATAACGCACTTATTCGGAAACACGAAAATGATCGAAACCCATAACTTGATCGCGTCGATATTCCAGCTTATTCCAGTTTTGCTTTAAAAAGTACTCTTAATTGAATTCAGTTGCATTTAAGAGTATGCGATGATTGGTACAAAGACCTTTTGTCTACAAAGTCTCCAAGATGTAAGTGGAATAGACCTTAGGGATTACAGTGACCACTTAACACCAAGCGCTCTGAAGCGCGTTATCTCTGATAAAAGTAAAAACTTCGCGCACTTGTACAAAGCAAAAAATATTTTTACTATGTGTGAACAATTGCCTCCATACAATTTATTAATAGACATTATGTGTCATATGCAGGATGAGCAATCTATATGAGTATGTGATGTGTGTGTCACAAATCGGGTTTCAATAAGCTATCCAATTGCGACACATTGTAAATTAAATGAAATTAAATAAGTATTCTAAAATCTCTTAATTTTTCGATGTTATGCGTATATTAGAAATTAATTATCACTTGCTGTAACGGTGAAGGTAAACATCGTATAGAAACCTAAATATAGAGTTCGTCGTGGCTTCTTTTAGATCGGATATAGGTTACGTCAGGTTACTACTTTATCTTGATTACGTCATTGGGAGAACAAACGATTAGCATCCGCGCTTCTCGTACGGTCGTTAGGAGAAGAAACGATTAGCATCCGCGCTTTTCGTACGATCGTTAGGAGAAGAAGCGATTAGCATCCGCGCTTCTCGTACGGTCGTTAGGAGAAGAAACGATTAGCATCCGCGCTTCTCGTACGGTCGTTAGGAGAAGAAATGATAAGCATTTGCGCTTTTCGTACGGTCGTTAGGAGAAGAAACGATTCGTATCCACGTTTCTTCTAACGACCGATGATTTAAACACCCTTAGTCGTGTTTGTTTCTCGGCAAATAGAACTCTTCTACGCAGGAACTCTTTGCTAGATTTACATATGATCACAATCGCAAAGAAACGTTGTAGTATGTATGGAAGGTCTATACTTTTTTTTTCTTTCTATAATACATAGACGAGAGTTCGGTGGAGGCAATCCAAATTTAAATCTAGGCATAGACGTAAGTTGGATGAATGCAATCCAAACCGAAATTATCTACATCACACCCAGTCTGAATGTGAAACATCCGTGTGTTAGTATACACTATGAGAATCAAATACATGTAAAGGAAGGGTTGGTAAAAAAGTTATTGAAGACTAGCTCTGCCCCGCGGTATCGCTCGCGTTAAATTTACTTACTTTTCTAATTAACGGGTTGTCTAACGCAAAAATATTATTTCATATCGGAATAGTATTTCCAGCTTTATTATAGTAGTATAAATAATTCCGACTGTATAGTGGAACTAGTGTACAGGTCTTGGTGTGATTACTTAGAGAAGCAATTGTTCGCTTGTCATTGTCCGGATATCACACAGACACTTATTTAAAAAACCTTCTGGACGGCCAACGGATTCTGTTCACACTGGGATAAATCTGGTGAGACCCGGATGGATGATATTTCCTTCGAAATCATGTGAAAATCGATATTAGCTTGTGGCCAGCCGTTCCTCCCCACTTCTCCGGTAGGCGGAGTGGAGACCGAGATGAACAGGCCCCCACCTCTGGCTTGCCTTAGCCGGCCGACCAGAGTGGTGCCGCTAGATCTATATGCTCGGGGTGGAAGTGTATTGCACGTAATGGCGTAATTACGAGGAAACCCGCTCACGGGGTTAATTCCCCCACGATGGTGAAAATCGGTGCCGCAACCCCAACCGCTCACGCCAATGTACCCGGCATGCACCATTCTATTTTCATAAATGATAGTACAGTGTTTCGAGAACGTGTCCAAGATGAAATGAAATAATGTCAATTTACTACATTCATTCGTTCGTTATATATATATAACGAATATACATATATAAATATATATATATATATATATATATTCGCGAGTTATATGAATGATGTCTAACGAAAGGCCCTTAGTTACTGCCGCAAATATATTCTCATTGTTTCAATATGCGTCCCGATCTTATGTTATGAATAACGTTGTTACCCAGTTAATGTTGATTTTTAGAGTATATTATACGGTTTATTCTTGAGCCGATTAAAAAGTTTTACCATTAAGAATCTGTAAAACTGTACGATGTATATGAAATATTATTTTTATTATTGTAAATTTTACAGTAAAAACTTCGAAGCTCTAAGCTTCTCACTTAATTTATAGTTAGCTATGTAGTTAGTTACCAGTACCATATTATAACGTATTGTTAGAAAAACGAAACTATTTTATATTTAAAAAAAACTGTCCTTAGCATACAAAGTTATTAAATTGTTAATTAATCGAATTATAAATAATAAACTGATTAACATAAAGACAGCTTAAGATACGGCGCGAAAACTAATTAGAAGCAGCTTGTGCAAGGAGAACTTCACGAGCGTACGGCTGCTAATGAATGGGAGGGACCCGCTTTTTTTTTTCATTTTGCTGGTTAAGTACAGCTTCATCGAACTTTTTGTGGGGACCGGAAGGACTCATCCAGATTTATACAGAGTGAGGGTGGGAGTATTGGACAGCGTCTTTCAGGAAACCGCAACCTAAATACGCATGCAGCCCCGAGAAGAAGTGGTCGATTGAATGTGCGACCGATTTGGGGTGTAACTCGTCCTCGGCTTAGGTCGACGTGTATTCCAGGGCTACAACAAGTGGACTCTGCACGCCTGCCCCGTAGAACGCGGGTTTACGCCCTCGCCGACGAGTAGCGTGAAGCGTGTGTGAGGTATGTGCGGTGTCTGGGAAGACGAATCATCATTCAGAAAGGGATTATTAGCTAACGTCGTAGTCAATGTCTGGGTCATCTAGGTCTTCCGAAATCTCGCGACTTCACCCGGATGCCTAATGTAAGTGGCTGTTCATCCTATAATACCTTATAGGCTGGTCCCTACAGTCGCTGCTTTATATAGCGTTACTTGACGATGGCGCTGTCGAGCCGGAAACTAGTGAATGCGCCAGTAACAGTATAATATCAGTTAAATAAATATGATTACACAATCAATATTTTTTTAAGTACTGTGTTTTTTAAATAATATTCCACGGTTCCATTTATATAGTGCCATTCCAGTCTTAGTTTATAGCTAAAATCTTGAAAATAGATTTAGTTATATAAATGTACGATAAGTGTTAATTTTATATTGAATACATAACCATATAGAGTTTGGAAAATATGAGACGAATGAGTTTAACTGTTTAAAAATTAATTTATAGACAGAGTTCTTACTGTAGAGAATTAATTAAGATATCTCTGTCCTTCGACGAATGCATGCGTATTGTTGGGATAACCAGACTTTTCGCGATTCTTCTTCGTGAGTCATTAACGACGTTGTAACTTTTCGCGATTCTTCTTCGTGAGTCATTAACGGCGTTGTAACTTTTCGCGATTCTTCTTCGTGAGTTATTAACGGCGTTGTAACTTTTGCGATTCTACTTCGTGAGTCATTAACGACGTTGTAACTTTTCGCGATTCTTCTTCGTGAGTCATTAACGGCGTTGTAACTTTTGCGATTCTACTTCGTGAGTCATCAACGATGTTGTAACTTTTCGCGATTCTTCTTCGTGAGTCATTAATGACGTTGTATACGTTGTGGCGCCGAAACGTTATAAAAGTTTTTAACCTACTCATTAAATTTTTCTTTCGAGACGGGCGCCGCATTAAAATTGTATTTCAAGACAGGCAACGTATTTTTAAATGTCATTTTTTAATTCTTTCAATTTCAATTAAAAATAAACTCAATCTCCGCTGTCGCTGACCGCTGTCACGTTTATCGGAAAACAATGATTCTGTCCTAAAATTATATCTAAATTTAAAATAATTTTAATGTTTTGAATTATTATATACGGCGGTATACTCTTATTTCGAAGGCTCGCATGCAGCAGAAAAGCAATATGAGCAGTTTCAGTGTGTGTGAGTAGTTTCGGTTTTAAAAAAGTGTGGTCGAGTAGTGGACAGTTAATGGACAGACGCTTTGTAGTAACATCATCCGTGTCTAACCTGAAATAGTACTTAGGTGCACGGTCGAGTTCGGATATGGGTATCCATGGGTGTGATTTTTAAAAGACTTAATTATTATTGTATTAATTAATTATTCTTCTTGAATGAAAAATAAATAGCGGAATTTGATTGTGTGTAATTTAATAGTCTGTCGAATATTACACCCACAATGGGTGGTGAAATTAACGTACAGCGGTAATCAAGTATTTGTTGTCTGTGACCAGATTGAATTTATAATATATATATATTGAAACACGTCACCTGTCTTAAAAGAAGCCTATGTGTATGTATACGCTCATACTCATGTGTTTATTAAGTAATAGTTTGAAAATGGTTCAAGTATCAATTGGTACCATGGGAAAATTAGCACTATAATTCGGTGTTGCATACTCGTTTACTAGTTCTTCGTTCTGCAACGAAAAAATGAGATAATTAATTGACAGTAAATGTAATATTGTTCCGCTTTGCCTTTCCCATCGCTTGATTAATAGTACACGTGATAATCAAGTGCCGAAAACAGGTTATGAAATAATACTGTCTTAAATGTACTGTACTACGAAACAAATAGTTATCTGTGACAGGATGTTGAGTCGGATGACAAAAAAGTGTATCCGCGTTCGGTTTTGGCGGGAAATTTTAAGTGTATTGTGTAATTTTTTTACTTTTACTTATCTCAATTCAAATATCTTGGATTTTTCGTTAATAAAATACATGTTACTATTATATTCTACTGTGAAATGCAGTTTGTATTTGATGTTTAACACAACTATGTTATGCTATTTTTAAGTATATAGGTGTAATTAACTATCATGCTATCACGCTATTAATCTTATCATTTCACGGTTGGCTGTTACCGATAACTTAACCTTCTAGTGGGCTAAAATACTTGACAATTACAGCTAACTTATAAAATATTCACTGGCGAATAATGACACATCATTATTCGCTCCTCCATTGTATCAGTGTGAAGGTAGGAATAAAACTTCTCGTCTCACGCTTCCGCATTCCAATTATCAATCACAACGGCCTTAGTCCTGTCAGTGGAACGCTAGGCTGTATGACAGTTGACGATGACAAATCCACAGATAAAATTCACTCAAGATTTTTGAAGTTGATTACATCTATATTTTTAGTTCCTTTACTTTTAATTGGTGACTTAAGATGATGGAGAAGAAGTTTGTAGATGGCATTTCCGTAGTATTTCCCACGTATGTATGAGACTGAAATTGCTTGTATTGAAATTAAAAAAACTTTCATAGGATTTCTTTTTTGTAAACAAGGTCTTCCGATTAGTGATTATTCTTCACTTTATGTATACCAGAATGAGTAACGTTGAAATTGTATCGTGAAATGTCATCTGTTTGAGGATAGTTTAACATCGTTGGCCAGCAGAACGCAACTAATGACTATTCATAAGATTGATTCATTTTTATAAATGTTACTTTGCAGATAAACTTTGTTTCATTAAAATTATTTATTATTTATTAATAAATTGGATATTTAAAAAAAATGTGTATTTAAAAATATAGATTTGACAATTTGGCAATCACTGTTAAATATATTGGTTGCTTGTGGGTCATATTGAAAGTGCGATGCGCACAAAACTAAAGTCAAGATTATTGTATAAGATTATGTTATGTTTTAAATACTGATTGTTACGGATTAAATTACTGATATAAATAGATTACTTACAATAATATTGTTGGTTTTATTTTAGCGTAATTTGGTCTTAAGGAGGGAATAAAGGAAATAAAATACGTCAATGATTTTCAAATGAAATATATTTCGTGGAACCCGTAGCGTTTCTTAGCTGTTTCATATAAAATTTATACAAATAGATTAATATTTTTACTAATTCAATATTTTTTATATAATTATTATAAACTTCACAGGTCCTATAAATCGTTAAACATCTTTCGTTTACCATAAGATAAATTCGTTAACCTACTTTTCTTGGGAGTTAAATTGGCACCATTTCTCTAAATATTACAGGTCTAAATAAGTCTGTTGTTATCTGTGGTACTAAAAGTAATACCTCGCGAGTTCTCGCTGAAGAACTATCTAGATACGGTTCAGAACCGGCGAGGCAAGAAACGCTAAAAGAATTCTAAAAAAAAAAACAGTTGAGATTCGAACACAGAGAAGAGCGGAACTAACAAACAGTTAAATAAGTATAAACCGCAACTTATAGATAACCGTCAGAAACAGTCCACTGAGTAGAATTTATATCCATTCACAAAAATACCACTGGTAATCTTCACGGTCGCAAGAAATACCGTTCACAATAAATAATTCATAAAAAGTAACAAATAATAAATAGTTCGGAAGTATGCATATAAAAATAAATCTTTATAAATACTTAGAAGCTAATTAAATTACTTGTCGTGCCAACATTCGATAATGCGGGAACGGATAAATGCGAAGATTTGAAGAAAATTCGTACTAACTTAATATAATAATAACTAAAGGCTCATACCAAATATTACATATCTAAAATATATATTGCAATTGTTATGTGAGATATAATAGATCTTCGCGTAAACGTCCCTGTTCTATCGATACTTGGCCGATACTATGTATAGACTGAATTAAATACAATGTGTCCAATTTAAAACTATTCATAAAGATTAAGAAGAGTCCTAATAGTCGGAAAATAATACAATACCTTAAGTTAAGCCACTTGTGTGATTTGAGTAGTAGAACGTAGAACTACAGTAAGGCTTACATTAGCTGTTCTATTATATTGTTAATATCTTCAATTAATACAAACAGAAACTGCTGGTAGTAGTACAAAACAAATTTAGATAAAAAGCGTAAGTAAATTTTATTAAATACTGTAATTGGAATGCGTCGCAATGCACATGTAAGTTGGCAATCTTAATCGGGGAATACATTTTTGGAGACAGATTGTAATGAGATGACCAGCATCGAATCCAGGAAAATATCTGCCTCATAATTTTTTAATCCCTAGGAGGTGATCTAATAATATTTATTAAAACGAATCTTTAATGTACTTTACACTCCCGAAGCTCGCATAAGCTTAAAAAACGTAATAACACAAATGTGTATGTTTTACTATTAAAACACAAAATAATAATTGTCCTTAACACTGTATACACATTATCTAATAAAAATTATGATAACATTACAATTAGTTGCAAACATAAATAATTTTATGTCGCGTTAAAGACTAGAATACGTTGAGGATAGAAAGCAGACGTCAATCTGGAGGAACTTGACATTTCGTTTCTGCTTTTGTTGGCAAAGCGGTGGATTTGTGTTTACCGTTACGCTGTAGATGTTTGCGTGGTTCCCGGCGATGTATTCGCTCGGTTAGGTTATACAAGATGGCGTCATGTGTCAAGAAATGGCGCGAAATGTTGGGCTGGTGTATGCGTGTTAGCGTTTCCCGATGAAGTCGATCATTTGATCTAACTGTTCCTCCTCGTCGTAGAGGTACAAAGACTCCATGCAACCCTTGAAGTAAGGCGTAGTGAAACATTTCGACCTGAAATCATACAAATGTATTAGAAACCTCTCTTGTTGCGAGCTAGACAACTTAACTTTCAAGAACAGCGTTAAAAGGCGTGTAAAGTTAATAAAAAGTGATGGCAAAATAATAAACCGATAACCTTCAAACACTAATAAAAATTCAAAGTCATTCTTACGCATTTTGGAAGAAAAATTCTTAAAAATATAAAAAATTATAATTTTATGGTGTTGAAATAGGTTTTCTTTTATTATAATATGGGATGGGAAGTTCTTCGTTTCATTAAATAACTAGATACCATGCAGACTTCTAAAACTATAAGAACCAATTGCCTTAATGCTTAATATTAGCAAAGATATATTAAGAAAAAAGGTAGTGTCGCAGAAGGTAGTTTAGAATGATCTAGATGGTGACAATATCTATTCATTAAACATATATGGAACATGAAGTGATGATTACAGGTTACTGGCAATACATTGGACCATTTTTTATCTAGCTCTAAAAACAGTTATTTATTTATTTCTAAAGATCATTGAGAGAAAGGTCAAATGTTTAGAGTTACATGCTATTAGTTTTCACAAAAAGATTGTATGAGTAGGTACTTAATACACACTACGTTAGTGATTAATTTTCATATAACTATGCGGTTATACCAATAAATAAGGTATGTATATAATAATACAGGTTAAGCAAATAAATTTTTCGTAAAATAATATATTCAATCGGAGATATTCACAATATACATTGCTTTTATCTTAAAGGTAAATTTATAATATATAACATACTAAATTTATATAAGTAGATAATAAATGTATTAACAGGTACTTAATAAAATACTTACGTTCCCTTATTAGATATTTCGATATTGAAAATAAACAAAGTTTTAAATCAATGAAATCGGTAATCATTTCATAAAGAAACGTAATTATGACATTATTTTCAATATCGTAGCATAGAATAGTAGCGAGATTTAGTGAAAACACAAAGAGTGCCGAAAATACTAGTGCCATGCGGTGAGTTCCTGAAAAAGCAAATTTATTCCGTTCGAAGACCAAATCTCCAGAAAAATTTGAAGAAGTGCTCAGTTAGTCATTTTCCATAAAAAAGAAGAAAGTGGGTAGAACGTGCAACTCTTGTCACTCTATGCGTCCCGTTTTATGCAGTTACTGTTTCTGTTATTAAAATTTACTTGACTTGAGTTTGTTGCACAATAGTCACAGATAGCTAATCGCAATTGTATTGTATGCAGAGTAGTTTCCATAGATTTCAAACTATAATGAACGAATTCGATGAAGACACGTTTCAATCTTCATTATTTCTTATTTATCACACCATTAGTTTGTTATCTGTGTAAAATGATGTTGAGCAAAATTGCTTGTTAGAGATTTTAATCTACCATAATGCTGCTATTTATTATGTGCTAGAAACTTGTTTTGCTAGAAGTACTAGAACATTTTGTATAGGAAAATTGTACAACAGCTTTAATTGAAATGTTCAGGTAGTTAGTAATGAAATATAAAAACATGAAAATTAAGAATTTCTTAATACGATACTCACAGTATGTATCAATTTATTTAGAAGCAAATAGCTATCTAAGATTTCGGGGGATGATCGATCGCCCAGAAATTTACTGTAGGTACGGATATGTTTTAAATACAGAAACAGTTTTTTTAAAGACCAGTAATTGCTAAAACGCGTGACAATTAGTGCAGTTTAAGCCAGTAGAGTAAAACCAGAGAAACCAAAAAAAACAAACTCAAAGATACCTAAATCCCGGGATCCGCCCCATGTAACTGTTTTATATACGTCTTGAAGAGTTCGACCTGGTCGGTCTCTTGCAGGACCTCGACGCAGCCTTTGAAGTATTCTGTCGTGAAACAGTCTTTCCTGTGCCCCAACAATCAAATATAGTTTAACATCAATACGTTGCTTAATGACGGTGTATTTGTATCTATTATGGATGTACTCGAGAAAGTGTTTTTTAGTGTGTGAATGTGTATAATGTCGACAATTTGTTAACAAGTTTTTTAAATTATGTAATAGGCAAGCTTTTCACCGCGAGCATGCCTGATAGATAACAAAGTAGTTACCTTTAAAACTAATTGAACTATAATTAAAAATCAGTGAATAGTTGCAAACAACAATGACAGATATAATAATCTGTGCCGAAGTGTTGCCATCATTTATATTCGAATTACAATTTCTGTTTATAATACATGTAGTGTAAAGTAATTTGAAAATTATACTAAAATTATTTACATATTTTAACAATATTGTACTGAGATGAAAATGTATGAATCTAATATAAATGTTTTTCTATGTTTTCGTCCGCTCATTGACATACACACCTACTATTCACTGAAAAACGGCACAGAAAACAAATAAAAAAAACCTTAAAGGCTGTTAACGGTTTGTGTCGAGTGTGCTTAAACTATTATCTGCTCTACAACTAATGCCTGATTTATACAAGAGGTTCTCATAAGAGGCGGTAAAAAAATTTATATTTTCTGAAA
>DWKW01002832.1:0-10594 GCA_018250115.1 Doberes anticus
TTAAGCCTGGATGAGCCCCTCCGGTTCCCCACAAAAAAACTCGGTGAAGCTGTAAAGGCCGATAGGGCCCACAGCATGTGTCATTAGAAAAGAAAAACACGCGATAGCAATACAAGTGTACAAAAAATACGGCCGTAATACATTTATTAGTTCAAAATTGTTTTATAGTGTATGTAAATTAAACATTAATTGAACTAATTACGGACGGATCATTGAGTTCGTGACGAACTCGCACAACTCTACTATAACCTTATCTTTTTAAATTACTTACATAGATAGTAATTATTCCTCACAAAATTCTTTATAGTCCCGTTGGGCACCGTTCGATATCCCCTCATCGGACCAGAAAGTGGACTTCATAGCTGGTCTTCACACTGTGTGCGGCGCTGGTGACCCACGCGTCCGCAACGGAATTGCAGTACACATCTACGCATGCAACACGTCAATGGATAAGCAGGCTTTCTATAATAGTGATGGCGACTTTCTTATAGGTAAATCACATATTTAATTATAACTTGTCGAACCGTATGGCGCCGTGGTTAACGTGCGATCTGCTGTTTGGATGGTCCTGGGTTCGATTCTCAGCAGGGTAAAAATCTGAATGATGAATTTACATTTCTGTACCTGGTCTGGGTGTTTGTGTGCTTGTTTCTGTGTGTCCATGGCACCCATGACACAGATTAAATCCTTCTATGGGGCTATGAGTGTGAAACGTTACGTTATATTACTATGACTGTATTACCGAGCAGACCTACATTTTATACGTGCGTTCAGCTTGTCTTGTTGATTAATTTTCGCTTAGCATGTGAGCCGTAGGCAAATCAGTCGACTACTCGTAGAAACAAGATGTCTAACCTAAATTAACGTTTCTTAATATGCACTTTTAAATAAACGATGCAGTCACAGAACAGAACACTAAGAATTTGGTACTTTCGAAGCTCTGTACGAACGTAACAATATCAAATTTTCGGCGTACAGCAAGTAAAAAGTGAGAAGTAAGGTTAGTTGTTTAAAAAATCGAACTCCATCACCGCACTATAACAAATTTATTACGTTATTAATAATTGGGTGTTTTGTACACAGTACCTCAGCAGGGGAAGCTGAAAATAACTACAGAGTTTGGTTTGATGGAGGTAGCTCCAAACGAGATTGCCGTAATTCAACTCGGTATGAGATTTGCTGTAGCTGTTGATGGGCCGACAAGGTAATAATATCTACGGAAAATGCTTCTTAATTGGATGCTTATCTAGTGTTTTCTACGATGTTTACTATTAATACATATGAATAATATATAATTAATTTTAAATGTTATAATAATTAATTGTTTTTTGAACATTGCAGGGGATATATTCTGGAAGTGTTTGATGGCCACTTCAAGCTGCCAGATTTGGGACCTATCGGTGCTAATGGATTGGCGAACCCACGAGATTTTCTTACACCAGTAGCCAAATACTACGATGAAGACATACCTGGTTTGTAATAAACCTTTAGTTCAATAATTGTAGTTTTCAACCGTACCGGAAATGGCAAAATTATACAGGTATATAATGAAGTGAATTAAGTTAATTCATTAGTAATATTTTCAGGGTTCAAAATGTTCAGCAAGTACCACGGAGCTTTATTTGAAGCGGAACAAAACCATTCACCG
The DNA here is from genome assembly GCA_018250115.1 of Doberes anticus. Taxonomy (NCBI): domain Eukaryota; kingdom Metazoa; phylum Arthropoda; class Insecta; order Lepidoptera; family Hesperiidae; genus Doberes; species Doberes anticus. The sequence goes on from DWKW01002832.1 coordinate 1,649, forward strand.
TTCGACGTGGTGGCGTGGCATGGGAACTACGTCCCCTACAAATACGATCTCAGCAAGTTCATGGTGATCAACGCTGTTCTCTTCGATCACTGTGTGAGTTTTTAAATGTTATGTACACAATAATGGAAATCTGAAGTTGATTACATGAATGGAAATGAAAATGTAATGGGTCGGTACATTCTATTGTAGTCTATTGAGAGTCTATTGAGAACGTTGATGGACATCTGCAATGATCTAAAGATCACGTCTGAGGCTCACCGGTAGCATCACCAACGCTGAACTTCTTTCTGCAGTATGGCATCAATCCTTGCACTGCTATTTTCGGGTATGAAGGGTGTAGTTAAGCAGATCATATTTCAAAAGAACAATAAATTAAATATCACTTGTAGGATCCCTCCATCTTTACCGTACTAACGTGCCAGTCAGCGAAACCGGGTACGGCCATTGCTGATTTCGTCATCTTCCCTCCAAGATGGTCGGTGCAGGAAAACACATTTAGACCACCATACTATCACAGTACGTACCAAAAATCTTACCAAACACTATACCTATAACCTTCTTCGTCTTACCCCGATCAATCATGTCGCAGTAAGTGTATGTGGCAGTCTGTGGAAGTAATGTGCAGTAAGGTTTCTTAAAATGTTATACAAAAACTTTAAAAAAAACTCAAATTTATTAGTCCCTGAATGAATGTGGTAACACAGTAACACGTAGGTACGTTGCTTAAATTTTATAAGTGTATGTATGTATACCTAGTAGTAGACATATGTTTACAAATTCTGCAACTTTAATCCTACACAACTCTACATATTGCAAATACAGTCGAAACTGTGATTATCCATTTGCAAATGACTTTGCTATACTGTCCCACTCTTATGGATTTGCGTACTTAGTAGCGCATATGCGAGTGACCGACTTCAGTCTGAAGACAGTTTTAAAACATCGTTAACTTAACGAATGCTGACCAGTCTGGCACAGTTAGTCGTACTCTGCAGGTTTGATTTATGGTCAGACTCGCTTCTAAATCTAGGTGCACGTGTGCTTGACATAGCGTAACGTTATTATTATTTGTCTAGGAAACTGCATGAGTGAGTTCATGGGTCTAATCCTGGGGTCGTACGAAGCGAAGGAGGGCGGGTTCATGCCGGGCGGCGCGTCGCTGCACTCCATGATGACGCCACACGGCCCGGACGTGCAGTGCTTCACCGGCGCTTCCAATGCTCAACTGGCACCGCAAAAGATCGCCGTGGGAACACAGGTTTTTTTTAATTATTCTTACGGAATAGCAAACGAACATGCAGGCCACCTGACGTTGAGTGGTCACTGCAGCCCATGGACGTCCACATCAAGCCTCAACTAGGACGGATTCACAAGGTTTGTAGCAGGTTTTGATAAAATTTATTCATGAGAATAATTCCATGACTTAAGTCATAAGGTTTTAGTGTCTAAACACACCGAAAGTACGCGACCGAAGTTCGACATGATTACGCCTGCAAGGGTATTTCAAATAGCGACGACACATTATGCGAAAATTACGTTGCGTTATAGCGTACAGCTAAACTTCGGTCGGGCGTAAGTTCAGCGGCAACTTTTCTGTAGAGCACATTATACGCGACGACACGCCACGCCACGACAGCGCTCGAGACACTGAATACTGTGTGTATTATACAAAGTTGCGCAACTGAATTTCTACCGCGTAAGTTCGGCACTCATGGTGTGTCATATCAGCCGAATACGTCGGAACGTAAAATCAGCCGCGAAACTTCGGTCTAGTGTGTTTAGAGACTAAGAGTCGCGCATCGTAGCAATACGTTGTGATTCAGTGTATAAAATTATTCGTGCTTCAGCAGACTATATTATAGATGTCCTTAAAGACCGAATAGATTTGATGCTACTAAAAACGATTGTAGGAAGATTTAACGAGCGTGCTGCCTGTTGTAGTTACGTTGCATCTTTTTCGCAACTAATGAAAAACTAGGTGTTGAGCTCGTCACACAGCGCCTACAGTAAATGACCTCTTGGAATTGCAGCTTAGATTAAGTATGACGCTAATCAGCGCTACATGAAACCTACATATTTGCAGTACTTCGAGACTAAAACAGTGCTAACTAAATTATTGTCATTGAAGCATTCGTTATTATCTTTCACAGGCGTTCATGTTCGAGACATCTCTGAGCATGGCTATCACTAAATGGGGTATCAAGACTTGTCAAAAACTGGACGCAAAATACTACGAGTGCTGGCAAAATCTGCCCAAGTTGTTTTCTGACAAAATTAATGTTTAATATTTTATTAGGTTAATAAAAGCATACCATATTGTTGCATCATTTTATGTACAAAAGGATAAAATGATCGAAATATCTTCACGTACCTTTATTTTTCAATATTAAATCGTTAATGACATTATTTTTATTATTTGAAGATTAATTTAAGTGATTGTTTATAATGATAATTATACACGTCACAGAAACAGGTAAAAGACGAGTACTTCCATTATACATCATAGAGCTACGTGCATACTCTTGCAAAAGACCACATTCCACTTTTTTCTTCAAAACAGAAACATCTTGGTATATGCGAATCATAAAGCATTGCATTCCTGGCGACACTCGCAACGATGGCCCTTTTACTTCCAAAGCATCGATAACAGTTGTCTTTTCAACCGTTGTTACATTAGTCGAACTGCCATTAATTTCAGACGAAATCTTCTGAGTAACATTAACCAAGGTCGTTCTTGTATTCGTGGTTAGGACGTTATTCTTCCTTTCAGCTTCCCAAATGAAACTTGACATTAACTTGCAATCAATCCTAGTTTCTTCGTATTCACCATTGCTTTTGCTAATACTCATCTTACATATTTCTCTCGGATGAGCTTTATATTCCCTGCTAGGATTGTAATAATTATGATGATCGTTGGACATTCTCCCCAAATTATACAACGCAAGTCCCGTCAACAAAGTATCGAACCTGCTACCGGAGTTCCTGTACTCGTACACATAGATTGGCGGTCTCTCATGGTACACGGGATGCTGTGCCGATCCGTAGCTTACGTGCTGGGGCGGATTATAGTGATAATGATTATGTACCTCTGTTTTATGTATGGAACTTGTACTCCGGTAGTTATTTCCTGAGATACCTGTTGAATGCGGATACGTGTGTGCAGGATTCGAGTTTCCAGAATAGCCACTAGAGCGAGGATAATGAGCTCCACCCATGTGAGTCCTGACAGAAGTTCCTCCAAATCGTTTAGCACATAGCGGATATACAGCGACCAAGAAGAAATATATCGTACTAGAACGCATATTGCGTTCGACTTGTTAGCGGTCTGAAACGGCACTGAATGATGTCAATAGCGATCCTATGGTATAAACATTTCATAGGAAAACAATACCATTAAACGTGACGCAGACAGGATATTGACAAATATAAACAAGGGTTTATCCAGCCCCAAACCACGCACTGTCTGGCTGGCTACATGCCGAATCAATTTAGCTAATTAACTTGCTCGTTTCGCGTAGTAACGAGTGGAATGAATCACGCAACTTTATCACGATACTTTTTAATCATAATAATAATTAGCAGAGCTTAAAATTACATTCCATTACTGCATAACATTATAAAATACCCTCGGTCAGTCGTGCCATCAATATGACAATCGAATCACCTAACAGAACTAGCTTCCTTGTGACTTACCGGATAACATAATAAATTAAAAATGGAATCGACTTATCATTATCGCGGCTAAAGTGGTCTGTGTAATACAGAGGTTTAATTCAATGATGTAAAATCAATGGTTTATATGCACGTTGTGTGAAGATTACTCGCGCTACAATAACAAAACTACTCAGCTTCTGGTGGCAAAAAATATAAAAGTACATTTTTTTTCATTTATTTGAGATTCGTGTGCATATAAACCAAGAACATTGGCCCCTGATCGTATATCTTACCGAATACATCCAACGATAGGAACATTGTATTCAAATTTAATTAATTCACTAAATATATTTTTTTGTATTTACGTCAATAGTTACTCTGTTACTCGAGATCAATTTTTCACAACAAATTATGTTCGAACAGTAAATATTCACACGTACAGAAAGAGGAGTGTCCCAATTAGGCAGTTTATTAAAAGAAAAATGGTTAAATGTGAAGCTATTTTTTTAGACAATAAAACTTTAATACTACACAAAACCTGCTTCTAATAAGTAGTAGAACAAATTTCTACAAATATAATACGCTCAATAATTATCAATATTGTCTTTAATAATGCTCGACATTGTGTGTGCAATAGGCACAAATATGCTATTACCAAGTTACTTGGCAGTGACTTGGTAGAATAGAATACGATTTCAAAATTGATTAGACAAAATGTGAGATAATTGTTGAACCAACTATATAGACAGAGGAGTAAACTAGAATAGAAAACGTATATTCTTCACCATTTTAGGCACATTTAAAAGATGTTACAAATTGTATATTTTAATTAACTAGGTAGTCTCCTATTATAATTATTATTGAAATAATAATTAAAATTATTTAGTTTAATTTAGTTGTTTAAAACATAATATTGGATCGTGATAGCGGACAAAAGAACCGTAGAAAAACTTGTACGTTATAAAATGGACTTAATAGAAATGAGCCTTATAAAGTTGAAAAAACTTTTGTCAATAATTATTAATATCAACCAACCGATAACATTTTATAGTCTTCACTAATATTAGACGTAGCTAAGGATCTAGCAAATGAACAACTCTGCCAATAGGGTTTAGTAATATTGACTAATTATTACCTAGCTTTCAATGTTCCTATCGGAGGATGTTGATTTGTGCATGATTGTTAATATACATCACCAGTCCTAGGATATAATCAAAGTTTTTTTTATTTTATTTTATTCAAACGAAATAGCAAACGAGCATGTAAGCAACATGATATTAAGTGGTCGCTGCAGCCCATGGACATCCACATCAAACCTCACGTAGGACGGAAGTCTTATCTGGATTGCGACTCTAGAGGACTAAGTTGGAATGACTTCTGCCTAACTACACTGCTGCTTTACGACAGAAATTGGTGCAGCGGTGGTGCCGCCGCAGGCGAGCCTTCGACATAAGTCTCTACCACCATCAATATATAATTAGATAACGTGTTTGTGAAGCCAATACATATTCATAATACTACTCGAACTAAACCTTACTAAGTTGGCAATTAAAAAGGTGCAGTTTTTCTCAATTACACTCCAATCGCTTGCAAAGCTTAGTAAACACTGTAATAAACTGTATTGTAATAGTATAAAAAAATTATAAATATAATAACAATTACATTTATAATTTAACTGACATAAACGGATGGACTCAAAAGCAGGTTAAAGCCGCCGCACACTGTCGACACGAGATGTGATTGTTGAAAAACAGAACCGAATTTCTATCGATATTGTATTTACACGACGACAGCGAAGCAAAGGGTAATTTTTGTCAATCCTTGTTCTATTTTATATGTTCCACTTTATCGTAACTCTTAGCGTACAGATTTTAATAAATGAGGTGACTATCGATCGATTCGTCCTCATTGTGCAATGGCTACATTTTTTAAAATATTAATTAAATGTCAATGGATTGTTTTTTTAAACTAGGAGACGAAACACAATCTCACGTAGACGGATTTTAGTTTTTAAAATCATTTCAAAAGTTATATTCAAATAGGAAATCGAGGTTAATCGAGCGAAAACGACCAATATTTAGTTTTCGCTACGAGCGGTGACGCTGGTAGATATTGGTATGACATGACATTCGATTTAGTTTTTCTTAAACTATCAAAACTCGTACTAGGACTACAGAAGCGTCCACTAACGGTGCAATTCGCTTTCGGCTCGCTACAGAATTCTTAAATATCTATGAACACTGGCGATTCGGGATTCTTACGTGTCCCAAACACTTACTTGAACTTTAACCTGATTTCGGATTCAGGTCTTACATCAATGTAAATTTGTATGATACACTATGTTTCATCACAATGACCGGTGTGCGGTAGCCACAACCCTGTACGTAACCAACTTATAAAGGTCATTAACCAAAAATAAATAAGTGCGTCAGGAATACAATGTTATTATATTTTCCTAGGACTGTTTGGTGTGTCGCATACATCTTGACCTAGTTGGTTTAGATTGCCTACTACCTTATTTGAAATTTTTGTAAATACAAATGCAATATCTTCTACTGTTCGTAATCTAAATCTTGTGTAAAATATTTTACAAATATGTACTAGCACAGCAAAGGTACACTCACAATGCGTTTGAACTGTATTAAAAACAATTATATAAACCACAATTTAAAAACATCGATTATTTTATTCAAATACACATCTCATAAAATTTTATCAACTAAGAAGTTTTCTATGTATTTTTGATAGACCGAAACATTTTTAATTTTTTCTACATTCATACAATTCACTGCTAAATAATAAATATTTATATTCATACATATTACAACCGAGCCTTGCACATGTACATATATTTGAATCAAATGCATGGCAGTTCATATATAAAGTGAGTGAACCAATGCTAAGCATTTTCTGATCGACATCGGGCACATACAAACATAACGCTGTACAATGTAAAATTTTATAATATTCAGTTGTCGTTTAAAGCACATATTCACATCAACTTTTCTTCCAATGACACCTATATCAAGAAATTTATTTATCTAGGAGTTACTTCAAACTTTACTTACTTATCTCTAAGAGTTACATCAATCGAGACAATTTTCATCCTTCCAAATCGATATAGTTAAAAATCAACAAATGAAGTTATCAGAAAAAAATATTGTCTAACTCACAGAAAATTGAGCAAGCAAAGCTACAATAACATCCTACGCCACCGTGACCCGCGTCTCCCTTGCGTCGAGGGCTACGGTCAATCTCATGGTAAATTTTGTCAAGTGGTCGAAATAGTAGCCCTCCGGCAACCATCGGTTCATACCGAGGTGATGAACATACCGCTAGCGAGCCATCTAAGACTCAAGCACATCAAACTCTAGGTCCGTCAGCGTTATACAGCGTAAACGCGCGACCGGAAGCACACGCGTGTCAGTCTTTCAATCGAAACCAACAGTACAGCTGCATGTCGCGGACCGTGTCTGTCATCCCTTAGCTTCAAGAACTTAGTTACAACCCCTCCACATAAGGACATAAAAGCGACCAAAATTAGCTTAATTTACAGCCAACTTTGTTATCTACGCAGTTGTAATTCGCCAGGTAGTAAATTAGCAAATATTATTTCGTAATAGGAACGTACACGTCTACGTTGACATTACATAGAACTCGTGACACTACGTACGACGCTTGTATACGCAACAAGCAGTGGACGGCTTTAAACATTAATTAATTATTTAATGACATGGTTAAATTTAAGACAGAAAATTACATTACGTTTTATCGCATGATATTCCCCTGTCGCTCCGTATTGTCAGTATGCCCGACTCTAAAGTACGCTCGGCTCGCAAAGTGAGCTGATCGTTGGAAATATGACTATATAATATGCAATTACTCGTGCTGCCCCCTAGCCAAAACGCTTTTCTATTTTTAAAGCAATAAAAAAGTATTATGATTACGATGTAACCTAAGGCTGTGGAATAGAATAAAAATAAACAGGAACTATTTTTTTCTAAAGTCACATGCTGTTGGCCCTTTTGCACTTTACAGCTTCACCGAGGTTTTTGTGGGGAATCGGAAGGGCTCACCCAGACTTAGTGAGTGGGGGAGGGGAGGTGAGAGAGAGCCGCGACCTGAATACGTAACTCGGCCCCGAGAAGAGAAGGGCGACGATGAGATGTGCGAACGACATAAGCTATAAGCTCCTCAGACGACCCAGCTAAGTTGAAAACTCTTCCAAGTGTTTCCATTTCATCGATCGACATGGCAAATGTAATTTAAATTTCGTTACACAAGATCACGTGACTTCCTTAGCTTATGTCTTTTCTATACAACTTAACTCTATTTCATAAAGTCAAATTGATTAGAAAAACAAATTTGACTAGGCACTTCTACACAAGTGATGAATCTGATTGAAGTTTTCGTTTGCGCAGAAAGATGCAGATCGGATGATCGCCGATTGAAATTGAACATGTAAACAATTTACTTTGAATTTGCATTGTCAATCTGCAGAGTATTGTTTACTGAGTTCAGTATGTATAACACGTTCACCCTGTAGGGCGGGCGACTAGGATTTTGCCGCGAAATCTATCAATTAATAACAGCGCATGATTCCCAGCGCTACTATAATTTACCAACTGTATAGTTACTTGGAGTGGATCAATCTTTTTGGCGAAGCTAAACCAACTTGCCTCACCCCATTTCTTGAAGGTTGTTGCATTTTACTTTTATAAATTTTGGTTGTACTTTACATACTGTTGTAACAGTAAGGATTTTGTAATGCCGTATTTGTCCGATATCGATCAAGCACAAGTAACATCCAGCGTGGGCCACGATGATGATTCCGGCTAACCATGATTGACGTTGACGCCGGACTCCAGTTCGGAAGCGGGCGTCTCGGGCTCCTCGTCATTGTAGATGTTCTCTGCCATCTGCCAAACCTGAGAAGAAATCAAAAGGACAGTAAGATTTAAAGTACGCTTATTTTTTTCGATTCTAAGGGATCATAAGAAAAACTATATATGTGGTTTGTAATGAAAGCTCTTTTAGCGCCTATTTTAAATGTCTTAGATGGAAGATTAATACATGTATGTAGCAAAAACTGGCGTATAAATGTGACCGTGGGGAATAGCCACAAATCAAGATGATACATATGGAATTTCAAATTGAAGCATTAAATTTACATAGCTCCTTACTTAGATTAAAATATGTGTTAATTTCACTTTATTGGTTACTAGCTGTGCCCCGCGGTTTCACCCGCGTTAGACATATGGTATCGCGGACATTTTTATAGATATTGATGTC
>DWKW01002833.1:0-10592 GCA_018250115.1 Doberes anticus
AGTTTCGTCCTAGTTGAGGTTTTATGTGGATGTCCATGGGCTGCAGTGACCTCTTAACATCAGGTGGCCTGCATGCTCGTTTGCTATTCTTTTAAGATAAAAAAAAAAAAATTAAAAAAAAAAAAAATTACACCCTGCAAACCGAAACACAGCATATCGAACACTGCTGCTTTAGGGCAGAAATAGGTCAACAGTGGTGCCGCCGCAGGCGAGCCTTCGGCATGAGGCTCTACCACCATCAAAAATTTCTATTTGGAATTTAAAAGCATATTGAAAGCATGAGTTTACGGTTCGAAACCAGAAGCTGAGTAGATTTATAACACATAATTTAAGCAACCGTAAAATTATATTTCGCACGCATCACAGCCTGAAATGTTTCGCAAATCGAACCACACAATAATCAACCCTAAACCTTCAGACATAGAAACAAAAATTATTTAACGTAGTTCATTTCACGTTCATTTATCTAATGATGGTAAAGCCAGTGTTCGTCTTTCAAATAAGTTCTATCACCGGTCAAATCCAGCCAATTACACTGCAATTTATACTTCACCAGTTGCTAGTAAGGTTTAAATTGCTTTGATTCATTTTAACAAAAGCAGACACAATTAACAACATAGCGATTTAAACCAGCTCACGTTATAATAAGTTGACATCACATTGTAATATAAAAGAGTGACCAAAACATATGATAACATATCTTGTTTGAATTTGGATCACAGTGGACGTTAGTCTTAACAAAATGTTTTTAATCGTTATTATATCTCTTGCGACTATTACAAGTACCTTAGCATTCCCGAATATCGATAAACAAGAAGCAACAAAACAAACAAGTGAAGTTAAGAAAAATGCTTGTGGAAATGGGATTTTCAGTCCTACGTGTCTTAAAAGAGGTGCTATTGCTTTACTAGAGAAGATAAACGCTAAAGAAGAAGTTGCTCTATTTCCGGGAATAAGTCTTGTTAAAGATGGTACTGAAACTGAAAAATTCGAAGTTATTGCTAAGTCAGCGGATTCTGATGATAAGATAGACAAAGTGCTGCTTAACCTAATGAGCGCGTTTTTGGACACTCATTCAGTGAAACTGAAACTGTTGGACGATGGAAGTGAAGAGAACAAAGGGATCAGTGAAGGTCGAAAGCGAAAGAAGGGCGGTGGACTCGGCGCAATTATTGCTATGGCTGCTATGATGAAGGGTAAGTAGCCTGGTTTGTTTTTTATCCCGTATTGTAATAATTAATCTGCATAAATCTAGAAATATATTTTTACTTTCCAATATACCATTTCCTTTAAACCAATTTGTTTAAGCCACTCAACATTCAAAGTCCTAGTGCCCAGGGCAAATCAAAATTTTTAAAATTATGCTATAATGGAACATCAAATTGGATGGTCTCCGAAAACCATAAACAATACCCAACAAATAATAAAATACAACCATGAAATTCTGTTTGACGGATTACAAATACAATGCTTTCCGAAACGACAAAGTAAGTACCTAGGTCTCCATCTTAATAGATACGAAAAGTCTAGTTTAATATTTATTTTCTGGCGCATGCTTTACAACAGCATTTGATACGTAAAGAATCTAGCCAACGTTACTGTTATTCAAAATTGAACCCAAAGCTAAGACACTTTAAATAGAATTTACAATGATTGTGAAGGTCTTGCAGATCAGTCACTGTCACGGCTTTTTGTCACGATCTTATAGAGATGAATGAAAAAGTCAATGATTTAATAAAAGTTCATAATACATAGCCTGCTGTAGTCAATGAAGAAGCTTCTCGTATCATTTTGGCGCTAAAATAATGAAACAACGTAAGTTTCTTAATTAAGCATAATACAAAAACATCTAAATATTGGTCTTAAATCGAAAATAATGCAAATTATGCATTATAAAATAAATAACTTTTCTTTACTAATTCCCTCTACCACGGTGACTGCGTGCGGTAATAAACCAAAACTGTACACTGCTGATGCTTCTTCAAAATGAAACTCTATGCTATTATGGGAGAGAGAGTAAATTACGATAGCTCATGTGGACTTTTTGCAATCAGCCTTCTATGAAAATATAATGGACTTAGAGTACTCTGTACTAATCATCGAACTATGTGAGACATATAAAAGGCGAACGGTGGATCGTCTTATCAAAGTGTAACCGCATTCGTTTCTATACAGACGCGACTATTTTCTAACAAAAATGTATCGATTATGCATATTAGTTTTATTTTCGGTGGCATTTGCTTTGCCAAACCCGGACTTAAAGGACACAATACAGAATACAGTAGATCCTTCAATGGAGACAGCAGCTAAAGTTATGCGAAAGGACTGCTCAAATGGAATTTTCAGTCCCACGTGCCTGAAAATTGAAGCCATCTTAGTGTTGGAAAAACTCAGTTCAAAAGATGAACTCCAGCTGCTACCAGGTGTTAGTGTTATCAAAGAGAAGAATGAAAGTAGCAACAAAACCGAGGATTTTGCCGCTGAACTGGCAAGATCTTTACCATCGAAGCCTGACGAACGATTAGACAAGTATCTCCTGTACAGACTTGGAAGTTACCTGGACAGCCATTCGGTAAAGTTGAGACTTTTGGATGACAGTGCTACTGAAGAAGCCAGGGCTTTGATTGTTGAAGCTAGGGGCAAGGGTGGTGGCTTGGGCGGCAAGAAAGGAGGCATGGGCGGTCTATTAGCTGCTGCACTAATGATGAAAGGTAGGTGGAGTTAATAGTGAATTATACCACGCATTTATCGTCCAATAAATGACTAGTTACCAGAATTTAGGATAAACTCTGTACGATTCTCATAACCTTTCAACATGTATCTAAATAACGTAACTTCAGTACGCATTTCATGAAAATAATATCAAACTGACTTCCCAACTGAATTAGTTTGTATATTGAAGGTGTAGCAAATGAGAATAGCGAGACAGCTTGACGTTTGGTGATCACTGCAGTCCATGCACATCCAAATGCAACCTCAAATAGTATTGAAGTTATGCGTTGCCTGAGGTTATGCTTACGTAGATGCGTTGATGCTCCTGAGACCTAAGTGTGCCTGAGACTGTAAGCACTAAGTTTGAGGTCCTAGCAAGTGTAATCTACTTTTTCGAACAACTTCTAACCACTTACTTCAAACAAAATACGATGCGAGAAGTGATGCCTTTACAGCATTAATAGTGGCACAGCCAACAAAAGACCTTACCACTATGAAAACATAACCTTCAACTTGAAGGATATCTGCATTATAACCGTTTACTTTTCATGCGAAACTCAGTTTGTTGTTAAAAATGCACTGTTATTTACTTTAAATAAGCTAACAGGATGGTATAGAGATACACATAATCCGTGTTCAATTTGAACCACATAAGGATTTTTTTTTCTCAGAAGTTTTGATGAAACACACTTTTTACCTTGATCTCTTGGTAAAATATTTTGCTATACTAATTAAACATATATTATTAAAGCCAGAATTTCAAAATAAATTAGGTACAATCTAAAGCAACTAGGTACAAATACATAATTGCAACAGTCAACGATATAATAAAAAATAGTCTAGTGATTATAAATTCCGTTCCGGTGGGTCTAGGTATGAACTTCAGCACCTTTAATTTTATATATACATTTATGTAACTAATAATTAATTGGTGATAATTAATTGGTTTGATGAAGGAAAACATCCTAAGAATGCTTGCATACCTGTAAGTTCTCGGTAGTGTTTTTGATATGGTGGACTATGGCCGAAATCCAGGAATAGGGTTATAAATTATTCTATGTAAGATTCTGAATCTTAGACATTTTAAGAGCGCTTTATTCATGTGATAAACTATATCAATTCCTTAAGCTTAACTCGTAAGTTATGCCCTGATCATTTAAATGTACAGGCTACATAATATTAAATACTCTGTAAAAAACGTGCATACATGGTACGTTTACAATATATGTAAAGTCAAATTTATCTGGCCAAGGTGGGCTTCGTTCAGGTTAGTACTGAACGGATATTGAACGATACAGGACAAGTTATGATCAAAGTCGAATTTAAACATACGTAATCTATTTTAATTTGATATCTAAAACAGCAGTAGAAACCTATATAAAATAGAAAGAGAATTCTCCCTATGCGGAACAGGAGAGCAGTGCTACTGAAAGGAATTGACCACACTCTCCCTTAATAACGCGAATTCTGATCAGCTTAAAGAAAATCGTACAGTACATATAAGTCAGAATCGACTAGCACACTAACGCACTAGCGATAGAAAGGAATCAGGAAGAATATATAGAAAAAAATTATTTTAAATATCCAAAAAATGTATCGAGCGTAAGAGGTAGTATTAGTAGGTAGTCGTAACCAAACGTAAACCAACAAAGAAAATGACAGATGAAGAAGTATACAGATGACTTAATGTTAAGGAAAATAGACTTTGCGAATGGTCCAGTAGTACTGAAACCAAGACACAAGTCAATATTTCAAAAGTCAAGAAGACGAACATAATACTGGGTAGATTTGAATATCGATCCCTACGGACATCGCCAAATCCGGCAAAACCAAAACTGCCTTGCATTCCCTGTGAACATGAACTGCCTGTGCCCGTAAACTGGCAGTTATACAAAAACCAAATATTGGCACGCTTCTATCCAAGGCTTCAGAAGTGCCCGCGTGGCTCATCTGAAGGACATCCTAAATTACATGATTGGCTGTGCAGTTCTTTTGTTAGAGATTTCCCGGTTAGGAAAATATTTAAATAATGAGTTTATGTGTTTATAGTCAAAAAAAAAACCTGACCTTGGATGACCCGGTAACCTCCGGTAATCAGATAGACACGCAGGAAAACGCCTTGCTGGCAAGTTTTTCGTGACCGGTCAATAGTTTTTCGACAATTCAATAAGCTAAGAGGTGTCCAAAATGCACCACGAGAAGTCGTCCCAACATAGCACAACAGATATCTGTCCCATCCGTCTTTCAACTTAGCTGGCTTTCTGGAGCTGGGTGTTAATGCCTTGGACTTTGATGAATGTGTTCATAGCACCTACAAAACATGGAGCCCTAATGAGAGACTGAGAAAGTTATTAAAAAAAATACTAATTATTGGGAAGACACTGAAAATAACAAACTAAATGAACGTAGTAAATACAAAACACAGTCATTATCTCGACAACACTCTACATCGATCGAAGATAAAAAATAAAAGAAATTGACCGCGGTGGACGATCTCGATAAGCCAATCCCCCATTCCATTTTAAACCTTGTGCCAACGTGTGAAAGTTAACTATAATTCATCGCACATTTAATGATAATGGTGGATATGAAACAGAGCATAGAAATAATAAGAAAATGACACTTCGCTTTTCTACGTGCCCCGATTGACAGCTAAATCATTGTTTGTTTTGAGGCGTTGATCACATTAGTTGGATCAGTCAACCGGTGCTCGAAATCTTGAACTTTGTCTATCTAGTGTAAGTTTGTAATATTGCTAAGAATTTGGTTGTTTGATTAAATTGTCAATAATTAAATTAATGAACAGGTCTAAAAACTTTATAATTGGCGGCTCCAACATGCAGCTTTGTATGTAACGTGGATATTTAAATGTTAGCTGAACATATAAATTGGCCATATGAACATATAGGACCAACTTTCAGGTGCACATAATACATTTTTTTGTCATGCGGACTGGGTTCTATAGATACCCGACCTGTAGTTTAAAAGATGTGTGGCCTTTCATCGTGTCCATAAAACTACTTACAGTGAATACAGTGTTACGAGTTGAATCTTGCGGCCACAACAAGCTTCCGTTACTCCGACCGATCTTGACAATATAATCGCTTCTCTATTATGCACTTCATTATTCAGAGAATCCTCATAAGCGTTTCTGATTTTTTACAGTAAAGAAGTAGACGCTAAAGCATAAGCAGAAGCAAGCTTAATTGACTTAATGCTAAGTGGTCACTGCAGCCTATGAACATTCACTTGTTACTACTCCTGAGGTCTAAATTGGAACGCCTCTTGTCCATTGTGATTTACCAAAATACGCCTGTTACAGCCACCGTTCAATAACGTTGGCTGGTAATAGATAGGCGTGATCTTTTTATGATACTATTTTATTTGATCCACTTATCTGCAGTTTAGCTGTTCTATTTCTAATATCACAGTAACCGAACCCCTTATTTCCAGGTACCCTCATGTCCATCGGTCTCGGAGGCCTCGCGATGCTCGCCGGGAAAGCCCTCATGACGGCACTGATGTCTCTTCTTCTCTCCGCAATCATCGGCATCAAGTCTCTCTCATCAGGCCAGAAGTCAACGACCTACGAGATCGTCTCTAAACCCATATACACACACAGCCATTCCCATTCCACAGCCCATGAAGATGTAGGTGGTTATGGGCATTCAGGATACGGCAGGAACTTGAAGGCTAGGAGACGTTGATCGTTTGGTAATAGTTTAGAACTGACTCATGTTATGACGGGTCCGTCCGTGTCTGTTTAGGGAGATACGTAGGAGCAGTATTAGCTTAACATTATGTATTTACTTTGGTGCTTTAGATTCGAATCCCACGGAACATTTCTTATATTTAAAAAACTTATTTAAAACTTGCTGGTGGTAAAGTCTTATGACGAAGGCTCGCCTGCGGCGGCACCACCGCCGCACCTATTTCTGCCGTAAAGCAGCGGTGTGAGAACTGCTGTGTTTCGGTTTGAACGGTGCGGTTAGGCAGAAGACAAGAGGCATTCCAACTTAGTCCTCATGAATAGCAACGCATGCACATCCAACCTCAGATACGACTTCCTTCTTAGTTGAGGTTTGATGTGGATGTCCATGGGCTGCAGTGACCACTTAACATCAGGTAGCCAGCATGCTCGTTTCCTATTCCGTTTGAATAAAAATGAAAATAAAACTATAAGCGTATTAGAAATTTATGATCAACCGCTTTACCAACAGGATACATCGTAGAGAATTACCTTCAAAGGTCTGTGAAATCTGCTAATACGCATTTAATCAGCTATCACCCTAGCCTAGCCACACTATCAGCCTAAACCTTTCTCAGCTCTGAGAGAAGACCAGTACCATATAGTGGCATAGTTAATTGATGAAATTCAGGCCCCAGAAATATATCACTGTTCAGGGCTAAATCAAATAGATCCATATATATTCCATTAAGAATGGTATTCAAATTTTTAAATGTACTTATTGGGTTTATAAACCTACCTACCTCTCATATGAGAGCGACCAAAACTTTGACCGTAAAAACCCAAGTGTACCTTTGCAATGTATCACAAAAGTATTCATAGTTCGAAAGCGTCGGAAGCCTGAAGTTTTCAAAAATACAATGAACAATTAAAAATTTCCTAACTCTACAAACGATGTCTCATGTCAATGGCGTTACAAACAAGATCGACTCAGGCTTTCTTTGAAACTCTTCTATAACACTGTTTTATTTGTGCGATTGGTGTATGAACATGATTCTTGAATACAACTAACCAAGAAAGCAACTAGAAAGAGATAATTAAAATAGGGCTGTAACTAATTCGACTGACTCTCTCCCTCTTCTCTTACTATTTCTTTTATCTCCCTCATATGTCGCTATATACAAGAAGTTGTAACTTACCTCACAGAAGTACCAAGGCCAACCTACGATCTTATGTAGAACTTATTACTTAATGGAGCTGGTTTTAAGAGTTGCAGCGAGACCTCCAGTTAACATCGTTTATTCTTTAACAAACACTTATTTACCGAGACGACCCGACTCAACATGAATCATTTTAACGTCAATATCACCGCTCGAATTATAAACTATATAACATGTATGTGTGGGGTAAAGGTACATATATCATTACAACCTATATAAACAAATGTATGAATGACGCGCTTAATGTTTATTTATTGTATAACTGTAATTTATAAGGTGTGATACGCATTTATGAGTTCCTGGTAGTGTGATTGATTTTTACCAACGATTTATTTATTTTTGTGTTAAGAACACGCTTTTCGTCTTTTGTTTATAACTACACAATTATTAAACTTATTTAATTAACATATGTTATATATTGTTATTGTGTTCATTATGAATCGTATATTTGCGTATTATTTGTGTATATTACATAACTATGTATGTACTTAACTTCGTTCTAAATAATAGAAAATTAATGATTTTGAAATATTTGTTACATTTAACTATTAAACATTTACATTTATAATTGGTTAGGCAGAAGACGCTGGGCAAGCGGCATTCCAACTTAGTCCTTAGTAGCAATGCCCACGTACAGCCTGCTATAAAATTACTTCGGTCCTAGTTGAGATTTAATACGATGTCTTAACTTAATATGAAGTGACATGCATGCTTGTTTACTATTCCATTTAAATAAAATTAATACGTTTTATATGTATTTATACCTCAGAATACAATTTATTTACATGTTACATACATTCATCTATTTACTTAAATTTATTGTAACTTATGATGTGTATATTCTTATAAGCAATTTTTTGTGGATTTTTCATGCAATTTTTAACTTTAATATAACGACTTTTTTTCTTAAAAGTAATATTTTTCATATTGTATTTCATTTGTGATAATAGTTTATATTATAATGACATCATAAATATCGTATACTGTAAATCGTATAAATTATAGTACAAATAAATATAATTATTTATTATAAGGTGTGTAAATATAAAATATTTTATTATAATATCTATAATAAAAAAATAATGTATGGGAATGTTCTTCTTCTGTGATTTTATTAATTTATTTCGTTGTATATTTTATGTTTTTTTTTTCCCAATATTATTGTTATGCACTAGTTAAAATAAAATAAATTGTATTTTGTTTGAATGTCTTTTTTTATTTATTTTAGAAAAAAACATAAGAAATTTTACAGAAAGTTTTAACATTACATTTATTAAGCAGACTTTTTGTAAAAAGTCTCCGTCATTTGACGGTGGCAGAGGCTTATGAAGGCTCGCCTGCGGCACCACTCACTGTTATGTGCTGTTTGCTAAATTTCGGTCTTAAAAAGTAGCAACGCATCCTCGTCCTTCAGAGGGAACAGTTTAATAGTACTTCGTTTCTAAATAAAAATTCCTGACCAGTTCTATCTTCGAAATTAGATGCAAGTAGATAAATAAATCATCAAATCAAATCGTTAACCAATTATTGCCCCACTTTTGGACACTGGTCTCGTATCCGCGATGAGAGGCCACCACATAGTCCAAGGCCACTAAGAACTGGCAGGTTCGCAAGGGTTGACGGACTTCACATGACTTCAAGAACGTTATGGAGAACTCTCAGGCGTACAGGTTTCCTCACGCTGTTTTCTTTCACCGTTAAAGCGAGTGATAATTAATTCATAATACGAAATTTTAGAATAGAAAATATTTCGAGACATAGAGGTATGTGTTAGGTTATAACTGACTTTTATGTAGACGGCTTATATTCAGCTGTAGACCTCCAAAGGCTGATGATGATCGATTAATGGAGCGTTATGTACGAAGCGATGGTACCACTCGACCTACTTCGTTTTTTTTTCACTTGCTTCACTTTTCACTGCAGCCCATAGACATCCACATCAAACCCCAACTGGGACGGAAGTCCTTTCAGAGGATGTATGTTGACGACCCGTATCCATGGGCTACATTGACCACTTATAATCGGGTGCATGGAGTTTGCTATGTCATAAAACAATACGATTGCTACACAATCCCAATACGCCAAACAGCCATTCACTTAGCTGAATAGTGCTTTCAAATTCCATTTAATCTCAAATCGAATGTACTACCACTTTCATCAGATACGTAAATCCGTTTTTTTTCTCATTTTGCTGCGGGAGAAAGCACCGTGTTCTAGGGTATCGTAAGAAATTGGTAAACCAAGTTTTATCTGTGTGAATCTTATGTCGAATGCTGCGGCTGCAGCTCCACCGCGGCACCTAATTCTGCCGTAATGCAATAGTATAGCCACTGCTATGCTTCGGTTTGAAGGCTGTAGTTAGGCAGAAGACACTGGGTAGGAGGCATACCAATTTAATCCTCAGGAGTAACGATGCGTCCACATACTACCTCAGATAGGACTTATGTCCTAGTTGAGGTCTTATGTGTCCATATGCATGGGCTGTAGTTACCACTTAACATCAGGTGGCTTGGTTAGAAATTAAACTATACATAACTTTCTTTAACTTTGAAAGAAAACATCGTTAGGAAACCTGTATATCTGAGTATTTTTCTCAAGTTCTCAAAGGTACTTAAAATCAGGCAATCCACACTTGGCTGGCATAGTGGACTATAAGAGAGTCATCTCTGAATCTGAAATCTGACCCGTTCTCAGCAGTGGGACGATGATAGTGATGAAGATAGAATGGAACAACAGGATTTTGCTGGTCAACAAATCTTCCGGAGGCGTTGTTATGCCACATATCAGTAACCACAAATTATAAGCAGTTTAATTGACCTCATGAGCGCTTTCAACATGAGCGAGAAGGGTGTAGTTAGGCAGAAGACATTGGACAGGAGGCATTCCAACTTAGTCCTCAGGAGTAGCAACGCATCCACATACAACCCCAGATAAGACTTCCGTTCTATTCGAGGTTGGATGTGGATATGCAA
>DWKW01002834.1:0-10592 GCA_018250115.1 Doberes anticus
CAGGATAATTCTTCTTTCTTTCACAAAATAACTTTTTTTTTTAAATTATTACCCGCTTTCTCTGTGAAGGAAAACATCGTGAGGAAACCTGCATGCCTGAGAGTACTCCATAATATTCTCAAAGGTATGTGAAGTCCACCAACCCGTACTTTGCCAGCGTGGTGGACTATTGCCTAAACCCGCTCAGACCCGTGCCCGGTAGTGGGACAACAATGAGTTAATGATGAATGCTTTTTTCAAACATTATGGCTATAAACATAAGTGTAAAACAATAGTATTCATGTTTGTAAAACGCGTATTTGTAAAATTTTATTATATACAGTTTATTTTTATTTATGTTTATATGGGCCTGGCCTGAATTAAAATTATACGTGTTATTAATACGAATCTTCAACCTATTATTATCCCACTGGGACTCGGGTCTCCACTCAGAGAAGAGAGTTTAGGTCATAGAATTTACCATGGCGGCCAAATGCTGATTGGCCGACTATACATACCTTTGAGAACATTAGGGAGAATTTTTAGGCATGCAGGTTGATCATGACCTTTCCCTTCACCGTTAAACCAAGTGATAATTAATATGTAATAAGCACATTATTTCCAAAAATTAGAAATGCGTCCAAATAAAGAGAACGTAATACAAATTATGAAAAAAAAAACAAAATACATTTTAAAGTATATAAATTTAAAAGGTAGTGAAGTGCAAATGAAATAAAACGTCGACATAAGATGCTGATATCGATATTACGACTGAGATGTGCAGTCGTTACGTTTATCTACTCCGATGGAATTGAATTGAACAATGTTGTTTTATCTTTGCTGCTTGAGCTTATTCACTATTCCCGAAATCAGTTGGTTTTACTTCAACGGTCTCTGAATAGTGATTAATTCAAAACATTTAGGTTCCTATTTAAAGCAAATTTATGAAACGTTAATATTTTAGAATCAATTATCTTCTTGATTTTTTTATCAATTCTATCATTATTATCAATTTACACTTGTCCCACTGCTGGGCACGGGTCTCACCTCAGATATGAGAAGTTTAGGCCGTAGTTAGCAACTGCAACCGCGTAGGAACTGGCTGACTTCACATGCCTTTGAGGACATTATGAACTGCCATGCAGGTTCCCTCACGACGTTTCCCTTCGCCACAAAGCAAGCGCTAATTACATTCTAATACGTACATAACTTCGAACAATTAGATTTACATGCTGGGATTCCAACCCACACTGAACGGAATGGCCAATTTAAAACCACTATGCTATCATTGCATTGATAGTACTATTTCTTAATGAAATTGTAATACCAATGGAATTAAAGACAGATTTTAAAAGTAGGTACACGTTTCTTAGCTGAAATAATAACACAGAGAGACAGTGATTTTAAGGATAAAGACTCAAAATTAAATTACTATTTAAAGGACGTTTTAATATAATAACAAATAGCTATAGTTCTCTCGATGCGTACTAGAAGTTACGATTCATTTGCCATACATTGTTTTCAATAGTTTCCATCGGTTGCTTGATAGAGCGTTGCTTGACGTTTCAGTAGTAAAATAACAGTGAACTGGAGTTTATCCCGGGTTTTATCGCTCAATCCATGAATTTTATATGTTCTCTGAATTTTGTTACATTGATAATATCTTCGATATTGTGAGTTAACGTTAACCAATACTGGAACTATTATTAGTGGATGTCATGCTTGAACTACCTATAGCTGAATTAATTTCCTATAAATTATCAGAAATTTAATTCTGTTTTAGTTCAAACAGTCAGTTAAACAGTCCAGTCGACTGTTGAATATTGCAAACTATATAACTTTTTTTTTATACAAACAGAATAGCAAACTTCGACATAAGACAACACCATCAAACATAAATAAATAAAATATATAAATAAGTAACGCTTTACACTCACATCTCCTTCCACTTGTCACTAGGATTCACTGCGCCGTAGGTGCCATAAACATACACATAAACAAAAACAGGCCAGGAACAGAAAATTAATTTCATCATTTCATTTCTGCCCCGCTGGGAGTCGAACCCAGGATCTTCCAAATGGCAGACCAGAATGTTGGTCATTAGGTCGTCGTACAATTTATAAACGCTTAATTGCTTTAGTATAATTACTGGACTGGCACCACTCTTGCGCATTGTAAGATAAACAGTTCAACGAAAATAGATTAAACATTTGTTAAAAACTGTTAAAACCCATTCGTTACAATGGATATTTTAAGGATAATTACACCAAAATCTTACCCAATTTACAGGAAATTAACAAATCATTTTTAAATGTTGACAAAATACAACGTTGTGAGGAAAAATTCATTTATAATATTTATCTAATGTATATGAAAAATTTACAACTTTTATAATCATGGCCGAATAATTCGAATCGTGACTATAAAAAGCAAAAGAACACAATCCATATACGTAACGCACGAACGTCCGACAAAAAAAAGCGATGACAACTCTTCAGCTATCGAACATTGCAATCTTGTTACCATCGTTAAACTCAGCGACCAACAAATAATACTCTAAAAATAATAATCTAAAGTACAACGAGCACCGATGCTCCACATTGACGTTTACGAGCGCACAAATAAATTAAATACGATAATAAAAAATATCGATACTGCGCGTGGCACGTCACTATAAAAATGTCTGACCGCATAAACGCGTCACAATAAAAATGATGAGTTATTCTTTTTTTATTTATTTTTTTGGCAAGAACTAAAAAAAAGCTTAATATGGACTTAAAACCGTTGACGTCTGACCGCATAAACGCGTCACAATTAATTGATACATAGAGATGGACAATCAATATTTCTTCTTGTTGAAATAAAAATCCGTAAACGAGATTTTTATGTTTTTTATTGTTACGGTTCTATTTATTAAGAATTTATCATTATTTGTTAGGTGGTAAAACAAAGTAGTTTTACCACTGTCCGAGGAGGTACCTCAGTCACACCTAATTCTGCCGTGAAGCGACATAATCAAGTTATATTATGTTTTGGTTCGAAAGTTGTGGATGCCGGAATAACCATTTTTGAAGCGATCATCCTAGTACTCCGATCAGAAACTTAGTTAACTTAAGAGATCTCTTACAGGGCTTCGGCACTGTTTGGGTTTGAACGTGGAAGGCTATGGATTGCACTGACTATTTAACATTACAGTAACAGTTAGCCTGCATGCTCAGTTGCTACTTAGGTAGCCTCGATGCTCAGTAGCTACTCTTATAACATAAAAAAAGCAAAGAGAGGTTAAAGTTCTAATCTGCCTTAATCATATCGAACATAGCTACTTAATCCACCAGAAGCAGTTATAGCCTAGCGATTGGATATCGGCTTCCCGCTTTGGTATACGAGTTGGTATCAAACTTACAAAAAAGTATCTACCAAATACGATACCTTTATCCACCTTGCGTTGCTCCTATGTCAGATATTATTGTAATATAGTCTTTAAAGCGTAATAAATCACTTTCGAGATTAAGTTACAAAATCACAGTTATTAGACGTATCCGGCAACGAAAAACAAAACATAGCCGAGGTGCCCCATTCATATTTTTATATTTTTTACTCGTATTATTTACGATCGACTCATAAGGATTTCGGCTAATCGCTGCCTTACTATAAAGTTGAACCCTGTTCATAAATCTAGGGTGCAGTGACGTCATAAACTGTTTATAGAATAGAATACATTATTTGTTATGTTCAGATATTTACGGCATGTGGATTTTATTCTTTGTTTTTCTTGAAAATAAGGAACTATTGTAGTCCTCTCGAATGAAACATGTAACCAAAGATAACCTTCAGTACTATGGGAACTAAGATGACGTGTGCGAGAGCTCTCTACATGATGTCCAAAAAAATAATTTAACTAAAACTTTAATTGAACCATATACACACTTAGTAAACTTTGAAATAAATTTAAACAAAACTTTCATAAAAAACTTCCACTAACATCTTCATTCGTACCGCACTCGACAAAAGGACAATAGCAAAAACGTTATAACCCAAGAGATTAATTTTACGTACGCGATAATAATTTTCATTTGAGATCATAAAAACGCCAATTAACACTAAATACCTCGATAATGGCGCACCCTTTATCACTGCTATACCAGCCGCTCGTAAAAATGTTACAACTCGTATAATTCATAAAACTACGTTATGTCATTAACATATGCGCACGCGTCGCGCTCATAAAATCCTCGTCGTCATAAATTGATGGAAAATAAAATTTTGTCTCTGGTTGTCTGCATCCATGTCTATTGCATTAAAAAAATATACCGCATTTTTTTTTAATCATGTAGTTTGGGACACATTTGGCCACATCTTCACTTGATATCTCTTTATAAGATAAGAAAGATATTAAAAAAAATTTGCGAATATGCTTTTAATAAATCATCGCAAAATGTTTATTATTATTATGATAAATAAGTACAAGTACATTAATTAGAAGTTCTTTACGGGTTACATTTTCACTTCTTACATCTACTCGCCAAATGGAATTTCAAAAGGTCAAGTTAAACGAAAACATATTATAGGATATCATAGCTATCTTAAACGAGTAACTATAACCGTGCTACAGTGGCTCTGCCTGTAATGTTAAAGGGGATTTCCTTATTAATTTCCAAGTGTATAGAATTATGTTGACTGGTTATTGTTATTTTGGTTATACATGTGAAACCATGATTAATTGCAGTCTCGAAAAATATTTAAACTTTCTCAAAGCTCGAAAGTTTTAGTACTCAATTTTTAAAACCGATTATCGAGAATCTCATTAAACTTCGTTTATGGACAGTTAAAAGCCTAAATGAGGCTCGATTTACTAAATTTAGTACCATGTTAATTTTTATTGAGTCCTCCAATATAGTCAATTTATAATTCGTTCCAGTACCATATCGCATAAATGAGACCAGGTACCTACTTAAATACAAATTTCCAATTGCATTGTTAACGTTTGCTATTTTATCGAATTGACTTTAAATTAGATACAAATATTTTTTTAATCTTACATTTTTACCCTATAATTAATATTCCAGATTGACGTGAATGTATCGCAACACCTCTTATAATATGATTTACAAATTATTCTCATTAATGATATATTTCTTTAATTAAAAATTTTCTTTACCTTCTACTACTAATCTTCTACTTATCTTAGTTAATACTAATAGACTAATGCCTATTTAGTCATAAGAATAAAACATACATTTATGCTTTCACGTTTTCGTACTTACATTAAACCGCAACGAATCCGCCCAGTTACCTGCCATAAAACTTCTAATATCTTTCAATAATAAAAACACCGTTATCTGAAATTTATTAGAAGGCTCACAATCCAATTCCTCATCTTCATTTTGGCAGTAAAAAAACAACTTTCAAAGATTTTACGTTGTTTTTATGTCACGCTTTTTAAAATTCGAACTCTAAAACAAAATGGCGAGATAGGAACATTTTTAGAACAATAATAAAAATTATGTTGACTGTTTTTTTTAAAGTCAAGAGATAAGGGGGTTTTGTTTAAGAATTTAATTCTTATAAGGAATCTTTTATTCCTGTCTTTATGATCGTACAATAAAGCAGCTATAGAAAATAAAAAGTAACATAAAATAGGCGGATTTCATAACGGAATAATACTAAATAGGTTATATAGGGGGTGGAGTCCCTTTTCATTTGTTTATACATTTGCCGTAAGATTTTCTTATTTCTCATAAGTTGACCCGTATGGCACAGCGGTCATCATGTCGTACTGATTACGGTAGATATTTAAACGATGAATTTAGACATCTGTTACTGGTCTGAAAATTTGCGTTCTTGGTCATTGTATGTGTTTCTGGCACATTTGCCACAGGGAATCACTGTGCGAAGCTTTGAGTATAAAGAATTACTTTACTTACTTTACTTGGATATTATTTAGTTCCTTTCCACTTTCAATCATATCTTATATACTGAGACGAAAAGTTCAAACAAATCGCTTGGTTCAATACCAACGGGGTAGGAATCCAAAAGATGAATTTAAAGATGAGTTTCCGGTCTGGATACTTCAGTTATTGTCTTCTTTGAGTGTGTGTATAGGTAGGTAGTGTTGGTATAGGTACCACAGAAGACAGGACCTAAGAGATAGTCAACATAACACTTTATGCTCATGTATACTATGTCTTGGGTCCTGCCGCTTTCAATAACATCTTAAGTAATAAGAGAAAAAGGCCAAATGGAATACTTTTTTACAACTGGCATTATCTTGGCCACTTTATCTTTGTTGTTGCTAAAACATAGGTCATCAATAATCACCACTTATGATCATATCAGTAACCACCAGTATCATAAAAAATATCCTTCCATTAAAATCTTTTCTATGTAGTTTCTATACAACACACTCGAGTTCAAAATCTATCGTTTATTTTAACAACTGATATGAAACGCGTTCTTCCATCTACCAATATAAAATGCGAGTCTTAAATTTAATATCTCTTTTATTGCGTAGATTACAATAATGTTTGCAATGGGGTGTGGGGAGCGTTTTATAATTTTTTTCCTATACCATATACGTTTTACAGGAGCTGTAAAAATTTATACATATGAGCAGCTTTATGGGTATCGAATTATGATTCAAACAAGGAGTTTTTCCACATTTTCTACTCTCATATCATGTATAAAGAAGTATATAGATAAAGGTTTTATCCAATGTCAGACAAATCAATCAAGCCGTCACGTCAGTGACTTAATAGCAAGTGATTTGCATGCTTTTTGCAGGTAATTTAATTAAGAAAACGTATTTTGTTGTCGCAATTTACACAGCCTTCATCAACTAAGACCATAGAAATTTTCAAATGCGATGTTTTTCTAATAATAAAATTTTCAGTTAAGCATAACTGTGTAGATTCGTTAAGTTACTTGTAATTAGAGACGATATAAGAATTGAATTATAAAAATGTAAGTTCTCTTATAACATCAATATCCAGTAAACTGTCTAAGCGTTCTTAAGTCACAGAGTAATCACATTGAATTTGGCGGCTTATTTGAAGTCCATATGAAAAGCTTATGTTTGTTAATTTTTGCAGACTTCAAAAAGGGGACTCGATACAATTTAAAGATGTAGAACTGTTTCGAAAAAACACTATAGGGCGTTATTAAGATACATAATATACAATAAATTCGAACACGCTCATATTTTATTCACGTCCAAAGTGTTGATACGTTGACGATCTACACCACATGGCATTTATTGTTAATACAAAACTCACATTTACGTTCAACACATTTGTCATGAAAATATTTTACGAAGTCAGCGCCTTTAAACATTTTATAGCGTTATATCACTTTGGCAGGCGGCTGTTATATCAACTTGCTGATAAAGAAATGTGTATAGACTATTTGTGTGATGTGTTTGCACAAATTTGAGTTATTTTAGCACAATTTGTAAATACGTGATGGTGGTAGTCTTATAGAATGCTCGCCTGCGGTGGCACCGCCGGTGCTTCTATTACTGCCGTGAAGCAGCAGTGTGAGAACTGCTGTGTTTCGGTTTGAAGGATATAGTTAGGCAGAAGGCACTGGACTGGAGGCATTCCAACTTAGTCTTCAGTCTTCAGGAGTAGCAACGCATCCACATACAACCTCAGATAGGAATTCCGTCATAGTTAAGGTTTTATGTGGATGTCCGTGGGCTACAGTGACCACTCAACATCAGGTGAACTGCATGCTCATTAGCTGTTTCGTTTGACAAAAAAAAAGACAATTTTACAAACAAAATAACACTTTGCTTGCAAAATAGTCCCCATTATCTTTATAAAAGCTCACAGTTATAAAATTTTACGTTCTCAGTCGGATCAGATCAATAAATTATGATTGAAGGCACTATTGCATTGCTAGCTTTGAAGAAATCTAAAATCTTAATATGCAATTATAAAAATAGTGAAGGTTCCTTGATCATAAAATAAACTTTGCAAATAAATTCAATTAATCGCCAAAATATTTTTAAAATAATTGTGTTCAATAAAGATTCATCAGTCCAATCTCTTAAATTATTTTAGGAAAATATTATTGCCACTTCCCAATCACTAGAGCACAACTCATCACCAAAAAAGTTAGACAAGACAAAAAAACATCTTTTTCGAAAAAAAAAAAAACACGAGACGCGTCACGAGTGAGACGCAATAATTCGAAAAGAAAGAAATAAAGATAAAAAGACATCGCGAGAGATTTCCCTTGTGTATGGAGTTTTTTTATTATTTTTTGACTTAGACGCGTTTTCCATCAGATAAGTAACGGAGCAGGGGTGTAAGGCCGTTTAATTATATACGGGTATTAAAATTATAAGGGAGGAAATATTATTATGACATTGTATGTGTAACATCGTCTTGTTAGGCTCGAGGGCATTTACCCTTACTTTTTACAGGTACATCCTGTACTTCGAAGAGGGAAAGTGATTTAGTAGTGTGTATATGCATATACTATATCATCATTCCAATGTATTCCCACTAAATTTTTTCCATCTTTTCTAGTGATGAGTTCAGCTCGAGTGATTGGGATGTGATAGTAGATGGATTTTGTTTACTTTTTTTTTGTTAATTTAGTTAACAGTTTTTTTAATGTGTTGATATCGTACTGAATACTATGTTCGATTAATTTGTTTAATTTCGAAAATAATGTATATGTCTGTATAGAAAAATTTAATTACTTTATTTATTTTGATTGTTGCATTTAACAAAGCCGCAGCGAAGCGTGGCCGGGTTTAGCTCGTATTAATGAACATTTTTAGGGTAACGTACCCAAATGGTAAAGCGGGACCCTATTACTAAGACTCCGCTGTCCGTCCGTCTATCTGTCTGTCTGTCCGTCTGTCACCAGGCTATATCTCATGAACCATGATAGTTAGACAGTTGAAATTTTCACAGATGATGTATTTCTGTCGCCGCTATAATAACAAATACTAAAAAACAGAATAAAATAACTATTTCAGGGGGCACTCATAAAACAAACTTCTGCTTGTTTTTTCTCGATATTATAGATAATGGTACGGAACCCTTCGTGAGCTAGTCCGACTCGCACATGGCCAGTTTTTGTAAAATTAACTTGATTTAACTGAAAATGTCTGGCATTAAATAAAAAATTACGACAGTGGGTACGGCTTTGCTGTACTCTACTTTTTTCACTTCCGTCCGTGTTTAAGCACTTGTTCATGTTTAAGCATCGTTTACTCCTTATTAATTACGGTATTATATATTCCGCTAATTAGTTTCAAAGAAGTACATGTTTTACAATTCGTAAAGGTTTTTATATTATGGCCTAAACTCTGTCATCTCTGAGAGAAGACCCGTGTCCAGCAGTGGGACGATAATGGGTTAATGATGAAAGGTTTTTAAGTACAACATCTTCATCGAACTGTACGGTAACAATTTTTTTTTATCAATAACAAAAATATAAAATGTTCGTTCGTACAAAATCACTAATCTCAGATAGTTTTTACCGACTGCTGTGGATTTATAAGTTATGGACTCAAATATATATTATGCGAACGTAGCAATGAGGATAACATGAAATGTTCATAGAAAAATGCTTATCTAAGAACATTGCATTAAAACTTTTATTTTCGTCTACCCACTTTTGTATCGGTCACATCTGTTTTAATAAAAATGCAGCGAGATAAGACATTGTGTCTTTGAAAGACTAATTTGAATCCATTATTTAGTGGTCTGTGAAGCCAAAACGATGATTTAAATCTTTTTTTTTACCGTTTTATGTTTTTATGTTTGTTTACCAATCACGTAAACGTTTCTGATTAGATTTTAATTAAACTTTTAGAATTTAAAAGTATTTAGTAACGCTTAAATAACAGAACAAGAGATACGACTTGACTGCTGTAGTTTTATGGTGGTAGAGCCTCATGTCGAAGGCTTGCCTGCGGCGGCACCACTAACGCACCTATTTCTGCCGTAAAGAAGCAATGCTGCTGTGTTCCAGTTTGAAGGGTGTAGTTAGGTAGAAAACACTGGACAGGAGGCGTTCCAACTTAGTCCTAGATGAGGTTTGAACATTAGGTTCATCTGCATGCCCGTTTGCTATTCTGTGAATATGTAAAAAAGAACGCGTCGCCATATAATCTGGAAGTCAAAATAAATGGCTAAAGTATTTTCAGTGATAAACAGCGGCAATCCGAGTCTAGTACGTTAAAAAAGTGAAATGAAAATACCAGACACAAAATAAATCATACAAAAGACGATCATATTAATATGAAAATCATAAAAGGACACATAAATTAAATTTCGTTTGTACCTCGCAATAATGCGAGTAGATATCATCTAATGCGCCTAATAAGATATTGGTAGCGGGACGAAAAGGTACGGAGGCGGATTGAACCTAGGGTTGCCATTCGAATATTTAGATTCAAATTAACAAACATGACTTACGAAATTCTAAATGTGGTTCTTGTGTATTTCAACCTTTTTTTGAAATACAGCAAAATTAGTTTAGGAACAGAATGATATATGAATATGATATGTTAGATACCTATAAGTAGGCTTACCATACGTCCCGGTTTGACCGGGATAGTCCCGGTTTGAGATCCCTGTCCCGGCGTCCCGGTC
>DWKW01002835.1:0-10591 GCA_018250115.1 Doberes anticus
GAAGGGTGTGGTTAGGCAGAAGACACCGGACAAGAGGCATTCCAACTTAGTCCTCATGAGTAGCAACGCATCCACACCCAACCTCAGATACGACTTCCGTCTTAGTTGAGGTTTGATGTGGATGTCAATGGGCTGCAGTGACCACTTAACATCAGGTGACCTGCATGCTCGTTTGCTATTCCGTTTGAATAAAAAATAAAAAAAATGTCTTTTGATGTTGGCAATATAAGAAAAGATGGTATTAGCACTATCCGGGTCTAGAAGCGCCAATATCACAAAAGATGATACACATTAGTAATATCCAGATCTAGAAGCGCTTCTTCCTTAACGTAAGTTCAAACGACCTTCCCGGAGCCTTCGATGATGGGACACAAAGTGACAAGCATAAAAACGTAAAGTGCCACTTTGTCACAGTATAGCACGGCGACGTTGGAAATTCGCAACGGTCGTTAGCCACTACCTACACTCATCACAAGTTCTCAAAGCCAGCCTGATTCACTTTGCCGGTGCGATGTACTCGAGCCCCTATAATGTTTGTTTCACGCGATGACACACGATTCTATCGATTATAAATCTTAGGTGTATGCGCATAAGAACTTATTTACGCGCCTTTCTGAAATCACAAAGTATAAACAAAAATCCATAACGGACCACGTTGATGGTACGTGGGAAGCAGTAGATGTAAAACGAAAAGCAGTACGCCGTTCGCCGAAATTATTGACATCAATTAATATGGTTGAATTGAAGTTTAGAGCGAGGCGAATATATGCAATTTGAATAATAACATCCTACAATATTAGTAATATTCACGGGAACGTGAACGGGAAAACTGAAAGAAGTTACACGTTACTCATAACGTTACATTGCTCATTAAGACCTTTATATACTTTTTTTTAAGTTAAATTAAATAATAACGCAATTATGCATAACATCCCCTAGCAATTATAGAGCAGACGTATAATATACTCAACATCTTCAAAAAAAATGTTTGTATCCTATATCGATTAACAGCAGAAATGTTTACGAAATCACAGGATGGAAAATATGATTACAGGTTCGGAACGAATACACTTCGAAGTAAGAATGAAGGAAAGTCTTTGATGTTTTCCGAAAACAAGATCAGTAACGGCAGAAATAGAGCATTAACACTGAGAACATTAAAAATTATCACAATCATCAACTTGTTCGACGATGGACACTTTCCGATGCGGAAACTTTCCCGTCAAATCTATCAATATGCGACGTCAATAGCGGGAAATCAAACTCCTGGGAGAATACATAAAACACACTAAAATATTACCTATCAAAACGTAATACGGTTCAATTTTCAATCACATCACTAGAACTTACGGCCCACGTTTGCCCGCCGTTGCTGCATTTGCGAGCTGCATTTCTCGTATAACACTGGCATGACGTAAAATTAAAAAAAAAAAAACTTTAATCTATGGCAACACGAAGGTCAGGTTCCCCGCACTACTTGGTGTTCTCCATTTGTTGGGTTCGAGCGGTGCCAGGCGGTGTAGTGGTACGCGGCCGGCCGCGCACTGTCCGCGCGCGCCCTCGTCTGCCTACACTTATACGCGAACTAACGGAGCCCGGCTGACCGCCCCATGGAAAATTCAACCCCGAAATACGTTAGTTAGCATTAATTATTGCACGCTATCAAGGCATTTTAATGACTGGGAAAATATGGCTTCACACACGAGCGGGACATGTGCCGGCCGAAAGGAAGAGCGTCCGGTTGTGATGTAAATAGAAGCATTTCTTGCAAAGGTCGCCGTTGAAATAGACGCAGCGACATCGTCTGACCTTTGAAAGTGTAATAATGTTACTAAAAACAACGCTACAAACTAACATTATCATTTCCTTAGAAAACCCTCAGTAACAAAAAATACGTAGCGTCACGAGAACCGAAAATAACTTTTCCTTCAGTATGATAGGTATTCATTATGACGATAGAAATGCAGCAATAAGAATAATTCTATTTATTTAATAACACATTTTTTACATTTTGTGATTTTAATACTAGTTAGCATTTGATGGCAAAAGTGCACAGTCGTACCATAGACTATTGAAAAATTGAGTCCACAGATTTGTTCCATCCTTTCACTGCCATCATAACCGTAGTTATGGTTTATTACGTAAATGATAAATCAGCGGTAGAATATTTATTTTTAATAGATTTCTTATTAAAACTACGCGGATTTCGACTACTCAGTGAAGTGAACTCAGTCGACTACTGATTACTTGAGTATAACTAAATAAAGGAAAAACCAGCTAGCCACACAGTGGAGCATACTTTATTTAGAAACCAGACGTCACATCTTGAAATGAATGCACTATTCTAAAGATTTATAAGGTGTTGTGTAAGGTTATAACCACTTGCTTGAAAGAGACCCTATCATATATGTAAATGAGGCACGGTCACAATAAATGTCATAAATAGTGAACAAAGCCTTTGTGGGAACTTAAGAAGCCTCATATTTTGAGTCAAACTAATAATAAACTTACAATCTATACAATTAAAATAAGAATCACAATAAAAATAAAAATGGGGAACGTTAATTAATTGATTATCGGGATTATATTTGGATGGAAAGATTATTCTAATATGAACAAGTGAAGCAAAAACTTTTCGGAAATTACGCGGTCGGAGAAGTACGAAATTTAGAACAGTAAAATTTATATGGTGAAGGAGAAAGCGAATATTTTTATTTGATAATGCATTAGAAATACATTAAATTACACATACTACCACAGTAGCACAGAGTGGAGATTATCGCCAATGATTTTAAAATGTCAGATTGACCAAATGACAACAGGATTGTGAATTTGGTGCGATTTTCAATGTTTCCTTTTCAATAGTCTGTGGAGTGTATGTGAAGGCAAAAAATAATTTATTTTTTATTTATATTAATTACGACAAAATTTCAAAAAATTTGGCGATCACTAGTTCCAATAAATACTCGTACATATAAATGAAATCCACAATGCCCAAAACAGTCGTAAAAGTGGGAATTAGTCGAAATATAGTCTAAAAGAGATACTATTAGATCTCATTTAGGAGGCATTCAAATAAAGGACGTGTCTCATTAGAAGCGATCACAGAAATCAATCTCTCGTTAAATTTGATTGAATAACGAGCTACAAATGGTCGAGGATGACTCTTGACACGATTTCAATAGAGGCCAACGTACTAGATATCAAACATTGTTCTAGACGAGTTGGTAATAATAAATTCATACACACCTGTGCCTAACCGCATGAATGATATAGTATAAAATGACCTGTTCATAAAATAATTCATAACTACCTAGTTTTTAGATGGACAACAAGAACACGTGTTCTGTGAATGATAAAAGAATGAATCCAACACAAAAGTAAGTTTTGCGATTTGATGGTGGTAGAATCTTGTGTCGAAGGCTCGCCTGCGGCGGCACCACCACTGCATGCATGTATTTCTGCCGTAAAGCTGCGGGATACACAGTACAGATTGTATTCCAACTTAGTCCTCTAGATTAGTATCCATCAGCGTAAAACTTTAGATAGGCTTTCGGTCTTATTCGAGAATGATTAACATCAGGTGGCCTACATGCTCGCCATGCAGAATAGCAGAGGAGCATGCAGGCGAGAATGCACGCTAACGTAAATACTAAAAAAATGATTTAGTATTTAGATGGATAACAAGAACACACATGTTCCTTCCGCGATGCCTGAGAGTACTTGGCCAGCGCAGTTGACTATGGCCCACATAAGAGGAGACCAGTATTGAGATAATAATGGTTTAAAATAAACATGAATTTTTTAATGACGTTTCACACTCATATCCCTACACTAGGACTCCTTGTGTCGTAGGTGCCATGGACACACACAGAAACAAACACACACCCAGCCCAGGTACAGAAATCTAAATTCATCACTAAAACTTCTACCTCGCTGGGAATCGAACCCAGTACTCTCCGAATGGCAACCGCGTTTTGGTCACGGCGCCATACGGGTTTCATAACTATTAAACCTTCATGCCTTCTGTACCTATTTAAGATATTTAGTCGCCGCAGATAATTATTCAGATACGAATCTATAGTTTCTTATAATCCTTTCTTTACCAGTAGGTATTAATTTAAAGAATTTTACAAAATAGGATGTACCAACGAATTTGTAATTTGAAATTCATTAGCCACATTTAATTTTCTTTGTGTTTACTGAGCGAACATATTTACGACATAAGGAGGAAGCGTCGGTTTCGGCAAATTGCAAAAAATCAGGTCGAGGATACGTACAAAAATAATCTTGATTAATTAGAAGCCGAATTCACTTAAAATAGATTCTTTAAATCTAAATCTTTACGGCTGTATCTACAGGACTGAGACGTGCGATCCACTATCAACTTATAATTCGTTCCACTGCTGGGCACGAAATGCCGCTCAGAGATGAGTCTTAAAGCCACAGTTCACCACGCTGGCCAAGTGCGGAATTTCGCATGACCATTGAGAACAAAGAGAGATTCGATTTCTTCGAATTATTAGCAGAAATGTAGATTTGGACGTCAAATATCAACATTTGGTTTCAAGCACCTTATCTATAATTACCATGTGGTTGTTAAGATTATCTTTTGTTACCTTGTGATTGCTGATTTTGATTAATCAATCATAAACAACCTGTATGGCGCAGTGGTCATCATGCCGGTCTGCCGTTGGGAGGGTCCTCGGTTCGATTCCCAGCGGAACAGAAATTTTTGTGTGTGAGCATGGCACCCACTACACATGGAATCCCAGTGAGAGCTACGTGTGAAACATAATTATTATTTAAAATAAAATAAATCAGATAATTTTAGATATCATAATGATTTTATTTGGAGCCCGTTGTCCAGCATTTGCTGCATTGTGTTCCACTACTAGGCACTTGTCTATGCTCTATGCATCGATGTGCATAGCTATAACTATACAGTCCATTACTCTGTACTTTTGTTTTTGTTTTACCAGTGTGAGAATAAACTACAGGCGATTAAGACGTATTTTTTATTTACAAAATCACCTCAACAACAATCAAAGTAAACTACACCTTATCGTCAAGACATATGGTCCAACGAACCGGATTTCCTACAGCCGAGCGACCGAGCGCCGGCCGACGCGAGAACAATAAGATCTTAGCGATAAGGATCTTGAAGATATTTATTGTGCAAAAGTGTGTGCTAAATTACAATGGAAGGTCTATCCTACCAATACGAATTATTGGAGAAATTAAAGAAAAGCGAAAAAAATTTCAAAAAGACACCGAAAGAAAGGATTAGAAGTTCTTACTTGCTAACAAGGTTAGAATCGTTAGAAGAGATTTGGAAGGAATTCAAAGATGGCCACAGAAACATTATTGTTGAACATGGCGGTAAGAAAAAGGAGGCTAGTTATTTCACGGAAGATATTTACGAGCAGTTTGAAGAGTTATATACACAGTATAAATCAAGTTTAAAAGAAAGTCTTCAGCCAATTTTGGCCACCAGCCAACCATCATCTAACTTTGAGTCATTGAACATTCACAAGTCAAATAGTGAGATTAAACTGCCTACTATACAATTGCCGACTTTTAGTGGGAAATATGAGGAGTGGCAAACATTCTACGATTTATTCTGTTCGCTCATACACGATAATCAATCTTTAACTCCAGTGCAAAAGCTTTATTATTTAAAGAGCAAATTATCAGGAGACCCCGAAACACTATTAAGAAATTTTACCACCACGGACGCGAATTATGAAGAGGCTTGGCAACTATTAACGAAGCGTTATAATAACAAAAGATATAATTGTAACGCAATATTAAGAATCTTATTTGCACAAAAGCCTATACACAATGAAGCCGCTTATTTAATAAAGCAGTTGGTGGACACTACATCTACATGTTTAAAATCGTTAAATAATATGGATGTGAAGACGGAGAACTGGGATATAATCATCAACTATTTAATTGTGTCAAAATTAGATGCGGAAACGATGAAACAGTGGGAACACCACCTTAGCGTGAATGATTGGACTTTACCTACATGGTTCCAGCTGCGAGAATTTTTAGAAACTAGATTCAGATCCCTGGAAATGGTGGAGAATAACAAAATACGAATGCAATCTAAACCAATGACAAAACCGAAAGTGTTCCATTCTCATTTATCTAAGGGCAGTAAAAATAATGAAATTAAGTGTACTTTGTGTAGTGGCGAGCACTATATATTCTACTGCAAAAAATTTGGAGGGATGTCGACCGAAGAACGGCAAGAATTCGTTAAATCAAATAATTTGTGCTTTAATTGTCTTGCACCGACACATGCAGTCATCAAGTGTCGACAGTCGGCGTGCTGCAGAAGATGTGGGAGGAGACATCACTCGCTCTTACACTTTGAGAGAGAGAAAATAAACGATGCTGAGCCTGTCACCATCGGTGGTAACGCAAATACAGGTACTGCTAGCGAGATAGTTAGAGGTAAGCCAAACAGTTTTTCAAATGATACCCATAACATTGTAACTAATTTTTCTAGTAATTATGTCAAACCTGCATATGTTCTTTTAGCCACGGCAAAGGTATATGTCCAAAGTAAAGCTGGCTATACACATATTATGAGAGCCTTGTTGGATCAAGGGTCGCAAGCCTCATTTGTTACAGAGGCCACGGTGCAATTACTTAATCTCCCGCGTAGATCAGTAAGTGGTTGGGTGACGGGTGTGGGAGATGGACAAACCAAAATAAAACACATGGTTTCACTTTTCATAAAATCACGTTATAATCCCAAGGCTTCCATTGAGGTAAAGGCATACGTATTAAGGTCATTAACATCACTGCTTCCTACAACCGATCTTAGCACTCCGGATTGGCCAGTTCTTAAAGATCTTGAACTGGCAGATCCCGACTATACTTTACCGGCAAAAATAGATATTTTACTTGGGGCTGAAATATACACAAATATATTGTTAGATGGAGTTGTTAAACATCCGAAAGGAAACTTGTTAGGACAAAATACTATTCTAGGTTGGGTGTTAACGGGAACACTGGCACGGGATGCGATACAATCAAAACAAAATGTTACTAGTTTACACGTTCAACTAAATGAGGACGACATGTTGAAACAGTTCTGGGAGATAGAAAGTGAGCCAAACAGTATATACAAAAGATTGTCAAAAGAAGAAAGGGAGTGTGAGGAATTTTACGATGCTACAACTACAAGAGATGAAGAAGGAAGATTTATAGTGAAGCTACCTTTTAAAAATGAAGACCCAGAGTGTCAATATGGAGGATTAAGAGAGATAGCTATTAAAAGGTTTGAAGTACTAGAAAGAAAATTATTAAAAAATGATAAACTACGTGAAGAATACAAGAAGGTTATGGACGAATATATACATTTAAAGCATATAGTACCAGTAGATTCGAAGGATATAGATAATTTGAAGGCAGTCTATCTACCACACCATGCTGTACTAAGAGAAGATAAAGACACTACTAAGCTTCGGATTGTCTTTGATGCATCGTGTAAGGGAACCAACAACGTGTCCTTAAATGACAATCTACTCATTGGTCCCAAACTACAACAAGACTTGCGTCACATATTAATGAGATGGAGAGCCCACAAAATTTGTATCGCTGCGGACATAGTTAAAATGTACAGAATGGTTCGAGTAGCAGATGAAGACACTGAGTTTCAGAGAATATTGTGGAGAAGCACATCAGATGAACCATTTCAACATTTAAAACTTATACGGTTGACTTTCGGAACAGCCTGTGCACCTTTTTTAGCTGTAAAATCACTGCAAAGACTAGCGGAAGAGGAACACTTGAGATTTCCTGAGGCTGCAGAGCGAACAATGAAAGACTTTTATATGGATGATTTACTGACGGGATGCGAGTCTTTAGATGAGGCCGTGAATATTTATCATGAAATGAATGAATTAATGAAATCGGGCGGATTCGAACTTCAAAAATGGAGCAGTAATAGTGAGACGTTATTAAATTATATTGGGGACAACAAAAGAGACGAACACGAACTACCTCTTACGATCAATAAGCTAGTAAAGGTTTTAGGAGTAAGTTGGAATCGAGAGTCCGACACTTTCGCATACACATTAAAACTATCCGAACCAAAACAATATATTACAAAGCGACAGATTCTTTCAGAGGTTGCCAAACTATACGACCCATTAGGATGGATAGCTCCAGTTGTTGTTGTAGCCAAGATAATTATGCAAAAATTATGGAAAACAAAATTAGAATGGGATGACATCGTAGATGGTGAATTACAAGCAGAATGGTTAAAATATCGAAACAACTTGATATTTATCAACAGTATTAGCGTTCCAAGATGGTCGCATTGTTCTAAGACGGCAAAAATCGAGCTACACGTATTTACTGATGCTTCCAGGGCTGCATATGGGGCAGCAGTATATGTTCGAGTAATAGATGCAGAACGAGTTTTCGTATCCTTGATGTCAGCTAAAACAAAGGTTGCGCCAGTAGAGAGAGAAGTCTCCATACCGAGGTTAGAACTGTGTGGTGCAGTGCTAGGGGCCAAACTTATATCTGAGATAGCACAAGTAATGAATATACCTAAAACTAATTTACACGCGTGGACAGACTCAACAATTGTTTTAGCCTGGCTCAAGGGTGGTTCGAGTAGATGGAACACATTTGTTAGTAATAGAGTATCTGACATCTTGAATATCATAGATTACAAACAATGGGGTCATGTCGGTACTGATATGAACCCAGCGGATTGTGCTTCAAGAGGCTTACAAGCTTCAGATTTGGCAAATTATTCGCTATGGTGGACGGGTCCGGCTTGGTTGTCTTCACTTGATAGCTGGAATACTGTCGAAGTTGATGATACACACGAAGAGGAAAGAATGAATTCTTTAACAGTTTTGTCTCATACTAATGATAACCAGGAATTAGTTTGGTATAAATTTTCTAATTTGTCAAGGATGCTAAGAATTATATCGTATTGCATGAGGTTATTAAATTTTAAATTACCAAAGAATCTACGTAAACAGTATACTAAATTAATCACCGTAGAAGAGAGCAATGAAGCTTTAAATCGTTGTATTAGGCAAGTGCAAAATATTTACTTCAACAAAGAGATAAAACAGTTAAAGTCTCAAGGCTTCGTACCAAAAGGTAGCAAGCTTCGTAGTCTTTATCCCATTTTGGATCAAAATGAGATTTTAAGAGTCGGCGGACGCATCCAACAATCGCTTACCGATTATGATACGCAGCATCCTATTATATTACCTGCTAATAATCATCTTAGTAAAATTATAATTTTAGATGCACATAAACAGACACTACATGGCGGCCCACAAATTATGTTAAATTACATAAGGTCAAAATATTGGATAATGCGTGCGAAAGATCAGGTGAAGAAAATCTATCGTAATTGTGTTGTGTGTGTGAGATTCTCAAAAAGGAATAGAACGCAATTAATGGGACAGCTGCCAGAAGTACGTTTAAAACCATGCAAACCATTTAAATCTGCTGGAGTAGACTACGCTGGTCCAATTAATATTCGTTTCTCGCCTGGAAGAGGGTCAAAATCGTATAAAGGATACATATGCTTATTTGTTTGTATGGTCACTCGGGCGGTACATTTAGAGGCCGTCAGTGACATGACTGCAAAGGGGTTTATGGCAGCTTTTAGACGATTTACGTCTAGGAGAGGTCATTGTCAGGATATTTACAGTGACAATGGGACTAATTTTGTGGGGGCAAATAAACAGTTAAAGATTATGTTTGATAGAGCTAGGTCGTCATTTCCAAGTGAGGTAGCAGAGATGTTGACCTTAGAGCGTACTACGTGGCATTTTATACCACCACACGCGCCGAATTTTGGTGGATTGTGGGAAGCCGGTGTGCGCAGTACTAAGACACACCTCCAAAGAGTAATTGGCAACTTGACATTAACTTATGAGGAACTGGCTACAGTATTAGCCCAAATCGAAGCTTGTTTAAACTCACGTCCTATGACAATTTTGAGTGATGATCCAAACGATCCTCTCCCATTAACACCAGGTCATTTTCTGATCGGCGAACCTATCATTAACTTAGCTGATGAAAATTACACACTTTCTAAAATGTCTAGTCTTGACAGATGGAGATTATTGCAAAAGATTGTCATCGATTTCTGGAACAGGTGGAATAAAGAATATCTAGTGAATCTTAATCAACGTTATAAATGGACAACTCGAAATGCTGAACCAGAAATAGATGACATAGTAATTTTGAAGGAGGATAACATCCCTCCTAGTAAGTGGCTATTAGGTAAAGTTATTAAGAAACATACTGGCCCTGATAACATAACTCGTGTTGTGACTATTAAGTGTAAAAATGGTGTTTACAAACGGCCAGTAAATAAAATTTGTATGCTACCTAAGCAGATTGAAATTTGAGCCTAAAATATGTTCTGTAGTATTTAGTATAAGCTAAACTATAATTATTACCTTAAGTTAACTTGGAAATCTTTATGTTTTATGTTTGAGAGTCTGTTTTCCATTATTGTTCAAATTATATCTATGAAAATTTTTAAGTTGATGTGTTACGGTGGGCGGTTGAAGCTCAATACTTTAAT
>DWKW01002836.1:0-10591 GCA_018250115.1 Doberes anticus
TCTGGGTGTGAATGGGGTAACGTGTTGGTGTGGGAAGCTGGTCTCGTTAAACTGGAAGTTACTCAACGTGGACGAAAATCATGTCACGAGGCTCCCATTGTAAGCAATTTCACTTATTCTTAAGTACCTCAAGGCACTGTATTAAGACAAAGATCGCCGAATAACGAAATTTAGCATTACGATAGCATTTAAGACTGATTCCGATAACATTTGGCATAAAAATCAATTACCCCAATCATTTAATCTTGGCGCTTACTGAAAATGGGTCATTTCAGATCAGTTTCTATTTTCAAAACTCCAATATTTTGTCGAAATAGGATATCAAATGATAACAGAAAAAATTTCTGCCTTTCCGGCTGTCGCTGCTATAGAGTGTTTTTATTATAAGTTAGATCATAATAGCTGAACATCGCAAATTTTAGAATATTAAACTTTTAATTAAAATTACAGATTCAGTTTATGTTAAGTCCTGCTGGTGACGAAGTAACAACTATTGCTAGAGACGGCTGCGTGCGCGCCTGGTACTGGGATACCGTGGAACAGGCCGACCCTCCAGAAGATGATCCATACGTTGAACTCAATCCAGTCGCCGAAACATGTGTTTGTATATTATAGAAATGAAATCCATTTTAATTGACCTCTCAAATGTACGACGATGCGTACTACAAAGCAAAACTCTTTTGGTTAATTGTACTCTTGATCAATCGTACACAAACAGCCTATGTCCTTCTCCAATATTTATGGGACATTGAGTAACAAACATTCATCCATTTGACCATCCTCACAAAGTTTTGCATTTATAATATCTGTATTATTTTCCAAGAAACAGGTAGTGACATGCTTGCTTTTTTACAGGTACCGGGTTGTCAAATTATGACTCTAAAACATCAGAAAGATATGTATTGGTATGCTCAAGTAAGTACGTGACAAATGACGTAGGATCACTTTATGGTAGATTTCGTTATGAAAAAGAATTTTATCGACACTTTGATCAAACAATAATACTTAATGTAATATTTAATTCGTTAAATCTGCGACTGCCGCTACCATCGAGATTATTTAAAGAATCCTGAAATACATAACGATATGATTGATATGATGATATCATTGTAAATACTCATCTATCTTTAGCACCTTCAATTATATTTCTTTCAAAATTATAGCAATCACAAATGGTGCCAAAATTAGACAACGTATTTGTGAGAAGATTTCGTTAAATTTACACAACTGTAAATGAACATTTGTTACATTAGCTAGACAAGATTACTTTATTTTGATTTTTCCAAGGACGGCAACGGTGGAGTTTGGACAGTAGAACTAGAAATTGACAAAATAGAGTGCAACCATCGCAAAGTATTCACATGTCACGCAGGAAGCGTAGTTGCCATGGCAGCTCTAAGAAGCTATCCTATACTCGTCACTGCTGGAGAAGATGGGGCCTTGCAAGCGTACAATACAGAGACAAATGCCCTGTTGGCCCGTTACCAGTTTCAAACATCGGTTACATGCATGCTTTATCCGCCAGCTGATGTAAGTACAGCTTATGCTACCTACATTATCTAATAGACACGAATCCCTCTCCACACTAAGTAGTCAAATTCAAGGATGGATGATCTGTGACCTGATTAAAAACTTCGAATTTTTAATTCTTAGAATTTAATTAGCACTGTAATTAACCATACTTGCATTGTTAACTAACTAGATCAAACTGCCAGTGACAATAAAATAAGCCCTATAACTATAGCCCTGTAATTTGCTCGATTTTGATATTTCTGTTTTGTTAATATATTAAATTAAATGAAAATGTTGTTATGTGCAGGTAGATGAAACATCACGTATAGTGATGGTCGGTTTTGCGGATGGGATCATGCGAACATTATTATTGCATCCCGAACGCCTTCAGTCCCAAGCAACTCTTGTCGAAGTGCGCGTTCATTCTGCTCTTACAATCCATAGTGACGACTCCGCCAATGCTGACGTCATGGACTTAATATCAGTTAGTATAAATTTCGCAGTTTTGTTTATCAAGATAGGTAATGTGTTTTTCTTTAAGTTCTTTAATAATGTCATACT
The DNA here is from genome assembly GCA_018250115.1 of Doberes anticus. Classification (NCBI taxonomy): domain Eukaryota; kingdom Metazoa; phylum Arthropoda; class Insecta; order Lepidoptera; family Hesperiidae; genus Doberes; species Doberes anticus. The sequence continues at coordinate 2,074 of DWKW01002836.1, forward strand.
TAATAAAATAAATTTATTCAGAGGAAAAAAATAAACTGTAAATTAAAACCTGTTCGTATTATAAGATATAATCACTTCAACGTTACAACTTTACACAAGTTACTAAATATTATATTAATTTATATCTTTTCCCTAGTTACAAAAGCCCCATTCGAAATCATTGACTCAAATAACGATTAACGATCAGCGTACGCTCCTGGTAACATGCGGAGCGGATACAACTATTTTCATGTATAGCCTGATTCCGGGTATGCCCTTTACTTTGCAAAGACTGGGGTTCATTGAAACATCCAATAATATTGCCTACATGACATGGAAACCAGGAGAGGTAAGCCGTACTTATATTACAATGAAAAAGTGTACTTAGTTAGTGCTTATTTTCTACTATACATTCGATAGAAAATTATACATAATGTCTCTTAACAGGAATTTGTCTTTTTCATTTCATAACGCATTTTCTTTGTGAAGGAACGAGTTCTACTATTGTGTGGACAAGTCGGATTCATAATGGAAGCAGTTTTGCCAGAAGTTCCTTACAAGGACTATAATGAAATAACAACGTTCAAACTGGATTTCGTTTCTTATAAAGAAACTCTTGTGAAGAAGCATTTGTAAGTATGTTATACGTAAACATTTTGCTATGGTTCATTAAATAAATAAAGAACTGTTTTCAGCATGCGGAATCGTCCATTTCCTACCGACGAAGACTTAGCCAGCATAGACGAAGAAGCTTTAAAAGCCAAAGAAGAAGCAGAAAAAGAGAAAGAGGAAGATGAGGAAGAGGAGTGGCTTGGAGAAACACAATTAAGTATACAAAAATACGCTTTATTTGAAATTTATTTACATTAGAGCTATTACGTCGCTGCTTACTACACAGTTTCATAACATAACTATACTACGACTGTAACCTTAGCGGAATAAGCAAAAAACATTTTGTATTAAGATATTTGTGCAGATTATTAGACGACATCTTTTCTAGTAAATTTTAATTTAGTATTTATACATTCCCACGCGTGTCTGATGCGTTTAAACACAGTCTGGGTATGAAGCCGTTTGTACGCAGAAACATTTAATAATATTTCTCTGGACAAAGCATTTATTACTAAAACAATTATATTGCAAATTATAGTGGAAAGCGACAGTATGTTGGGTACGACAATTACTTGGGCGGAATATTGCGAAGAAGGTATTTGGGTGGTCCAGCGGGGCACTGGAGCTATTCTGCTGGTTAAACCAGGTCAAAATAAAATCTTCAAGTACGGTCCCTTCCCTGGTGCATGGTGCGATGACATCACTACGCTAAAGTTTATGTAAGTCTTTTCTATAATTCCCATTTCATTTGTAAGCAATTATAACTAAAAAGATTGCAACTAGTACTTACACAAATTTCAGATTCTGATGATTTTTGAATAAGTTGAAAAAAATATTAGTTTCTTTCAAAAATATATTTCACAGCTGTGAAGGTCGTTATCTCATCATTGGGACTAACACAGGCTATGTTCGCGTTGTCCGGATGCCAAATGAGAATGAAGACACTCCGGAGCAACACTACATGACCTGGATGCTGGCACAGCAAAAACTTCTTAAGAAATTGAAAGGGAGGCGCTTGGCTAAGGAGGAGGTGAGTAATTATAAAGTCAATATGTATAGACTAGCCAGTACACACCAGTACAAGCAACATTAAACAATATGGGTAGAAACGTTGTTCGAATTGTTGTTTCATAGACTTCACTTAGTTTAGAAAAAAAATGGAGGAATAGGATGTGTATATAGTAGTGAAAAGTTTCGGAAATCCCCAGTAAAGTATAACAAAGTGACAAGATATTGCTTGTTTAATTGAAACAGATGCAACCTACACCCCGCCTGGACTTTCTGGACAATTACTACCTGCCTATGCATGATCGGTATACTGGCGACATCACTTGTATTGAATTCAGCTCCGATGGGAAGTTAGTACCTTCTCTTGTATTTTACAAAAACTCCATTAACAAATGCAATTATTGCTAGACAGATATAATTTTGAAAGAATTTTGTCTATTAACTAAACGATTTACAGGCGACTTTACACCAGTGGTGGAGACGGAAACATATTTTCATACGACATCAACTTCACCGAACCTTTGGTTAGCCGTCCTCGTTTACCCGCACCACTGGAAAATCTAGTAAGTTAAAATAAATAGTAAAATAAAAAACACTACATCTCATTCTTAACTTTAAGCAAACCGAATATTTTTTTTGCCATATCACAGAAAGTAGAGAAAATACGAGAGCCCAGTACCCTTGACGGGGAGCTTATGTCACATGAGGAGCTTAAGCAAAAGGAGGAATATGATAAGATGATGGCTATTGCAAATGCGCACAAAAAGAGAGTTCGTGATCAATTAGCTGAACTGACCTCGGAATATAGCAAGCTGATTAAAGCGTAAGATACTAACTTTAAACAATATTTTATATTTTATTCCAAATTTATACGGCACCATTTACCTTTTCTGTATAGCCTACGTATGAAGCCAACACTACACTAGGGACGTCTATAAAAAAAAAAGGTCATATTTTTACTACTGTGCGGCAACAACGTTGTAGGCGGAAATATACAACTAGTATATTTTTCATGACAGAAATCGTGCTCTTCCGATCTCTCAACAAATCGATATCACCCTCGACCCTCGGCCATTACAAGTCCAAGAAAATGAGTTGGATAACGCCAGGGCACTGACGAGACGCAAGCTAGCTCATCAGCTCGAAGTATCCGATCTGGCTCTTCATAAAATGTATTCGAGAAATATTGTACAATTGGATGTGTTTCCTTTCACTTTGAAGGCAATAAGGTATATAATATTATCTTCGTTTTAGTTATAAATCTTAAAATTTTGTATTTTTTATTTTATGGCCTCATTGAACAGAAAATTTGGAATTAATTGTGATTCTTATTATTTATAAAACAGCGATCCAGAAGTTATGCTAAGGCCATTTAGGCAGAAAAATTTATCAAAAGATTTTGAAAATCAGCTACAAGAAGTTCACCAGAAAATGGCTGAAGCCGCGTTACGTGGAAGGTTTGTCTATCTACTTTTACAAAAAAAACTAAGATTATTTACGTTCTACCTAAACTTTATCATAAATTTATTAAAATTTTACATGCTGCCTTAGAAATATTAATTTATTGGAACTAGCTGAAGCCGTACTAAAGTAAGTATAGAGCGATGTCAGTCTAATTCACTATACCTATGTTGAATTTTGTATTGATTTTTTTGTAGTTTATTTTTCATGTTTTGTGCAACGATACTCGTCTTTCGATTTCTTTGTTTTTATGTAGTTTAAAGCACGAATCAAAACGTAAAACGCTAGGTAAAATCCTAAGAACATACATACATACATAAACTCACGCCTATCTCCCATTGGGGTAGGCAGTGAACAAAAACCACCAAATGCTACGGTTCATACATAAATCCCAAGAAATCCCGACCAATGCTGATGTAGTGGCTGTTTTTTATATAACTTCTCCGCCAGACGTCAAGAATCTTCTACTCGGCGCGCAGCAACTAAGAAGACATCTTTTGGACCTCCTCGTATTGCCTCTTTCTTGCTAGGCTTACCGCCTCGTCCTCCACATCCCCTGAAGAAAGCCCTTCGGAACTATCATCAACGATTAAACAGACACCACCTACAATTTATAGAAGTAATAAAATTTTTTCTTCACTTAATGTATTGATTTTTTTTCTCTATCATATGGATGAGCATATTACTGCACTAAAAATTTTGCGAGACGCTGCAATTTCATTCGTTAGTCTTATCATTAAAATTAAGCAATTTAATTTTGTACCGCATATTGTTTCTAGTGGCAAGAGCATCTGTCACGTAAACCGGACCCGAATGCAATGCCACCTGGAGCTGCAGAAGCCTTAAAGGAAGCCGAAGCTACAATTGGGAATCGTTTGCTTAAAACACAACCTGATTATGTGGCACCACCTGGCCACAACACGCAACTACGAGTATGTCTTACTAGGAAGGAGGTAGACTCATTGATTTTGGAATCTTTGGAATTTTGGACCGTGTTGCTATATGTATACAAAATAGTTTCTTTGGACCTGTTTGAAAATATTGGTTTAAAGTGCAGAGGATATTTGTGTGGTGTCTTTAACCTAAATTGTTCCTTATAGCTAAATAAATGAACTTCCTGGTGCGTGGACCTCTGCAACACTGTGTTGAGTTACTATTACTACTACTCCGGTATTATAATTTACAGATTTACGACAGTAAACACGCGTTTAACGAAAAGGTGTTAAAACTACGCCAACATAAACTACAGTTGGTCGCTCAGATGCAGCATATTGGCGAAAGATTAACAGAGATTCGTGCTGAAATACCACAAAAGATGGCTAAGCTTCCACCGCCTGTACCACAAATTGATAACGATCTTGAATTCCCGGAGAAAAATCTAGAGGTCAATATGCAAATATTAACTTAAAACTTTTTAAATTTCATAAATTGTATAGATGGAAATAGGTAAATAGTCTTTGCTCAATTGTAAACATAGTTTTTTTCTGTTTTTAGGTGAAGCCCATAGTAGTACATTCTGCTCCTAGATCTACAATGGCTAAAAAGACGCAAGAACGCAGGAAATCTACCATGTTACCACAAGCACGACTTATAGCGCCGCGAGTTGCTCAATTCGTACCAATAACAGGTGCTCTTACATTTCGCATTACTTTTTACTTTGTGTTGTAATTGTGTTTAGGAATTAATGCGGTTGATGATTTTACAGAAATCCGTCCACTAACCGCCTCTTGGGAGCTCCTTAAAGCGAAGCCAGACCAAGAGTCTTCTGCTATTGAGATAGAAATTAGGGAAAGAAGAATTGAAAGGTATAGCTTAAAATATTATATGCTGCAATTCTTAGCATTGATTTTGTATTTGTAATTGTATTTTGTATATTATATTATATTATGACGGTTCCATATAACACATTTCTCAGACATCTATATGAACAAGATATGTTGCTTGCGGACGCTGAGATTTCAATTCAACAGTTTGATTCTCGCCTAAGACAACTACAACGGGAACGCATTAGACTTCAGGTAATAGTAAATATTTCTGAATGTCGCACTATAATTCTTTCTATGTTAATATAAAGCTAATTTGCAATAGTATTATTTATTAAAATACTGTTAAATTTTAATGTTCTTGTATCTTTAAATATAAGTTAATCTCGTAAAATTATTTTGAAGGAAAAGAACCAGTTACTGGAGCTACATTTATATCAATTGCATAGAGAAATGAATGTTCTAAATCGTTTTGAAGCTCAGGAAGATCGACTAGCGGAAAGGGTTTACGCAAAATTGATGCAGGTATATTAATGATATTTTCATTTCGAAAATAATAGAAATTAGAGTCAATCAGTAAAGTAGAAAATACATGAGAAATAGTACATATAAAAATGTTTGTCACGCAATCGTAGGTACGTGGAGTACAGGAACAGATTTCAGACTGTGAGCAAAGAATTATTGAGCACCAGAATGAGAAGGATGAATTAGACCTCGCGTGTCAAGACCTGCAAAGGCAGTTTAAGCGCCTAGTGCAAGACAACAAATTCGCCGATTTTCTGCGTAGGATATTTAAGAAGAAGTATCGTCCGCCACGTGATCACGACGCAGATGGTAAAACAGACTTTTTAAAAAAAAAAAACTTAAATTTCTTTTGATGGAAATAAATAAATGATGTAACTATTATAAAATTCAACTTTTTATAGAATCATCAGAATCTGAATCTTCCACTTCAAGCAGCGAGGAAGAAGATGAAGGCAGCTTAGACAGTCGTGACATTGGACCTATACGTTTAGATCCGAATATATGTCCAGAGGGCTGCGATGTCGATATTTATAACAAGACTTATGATCTGAGAAATACTAGGTACTCGAAGGAAAAAAGTACAATAGTAAAATTCAAGAATTTAAATTGCGATTTAAATCTTTCAACATAAACGACACTTACATTTCATGTTTATTTTATACAGACATAAGCATGAACAGGAGATACTCGAAAAGGATCACTTTGTAGATCTCTTACGTAAAGACATCGATGCGCATACTAAAGTGAAACGAAAATTTTCCGTTCAACTGGAGCAACGAAAAAATGAACTTAGAGAATTCATGGTACCTATCTTACCTCTATCATTTTATTTACCTATCTGTTTATATAGGGTTCGACTTGGATATGTTTTATTCATTCATTAATTTCACATTAAATTAAATTTATTTATCTAATCGATGTGAATTTTTTTAGATGGAGAAACAAAGTTGTATGAACGAAGTGGATCAAGTGGTTATCTTGCGCTACGACCAGATGAGAGCATCTGCTATTCGTGGATGCACTGGTCCAGAAGGGCTGTCTCAAGCCGTTGTATTCCCAGAGAAAATGTTGTCCAAATTACGCCGACGCGTACTCGAGATACAAGATGAAATTAAACAACAGAAGCAGAGACAAAAGTAAGATGTGATTTATTTTATGAAACAAACTATTATTACCAATTTACATAGAAGTACAAGGGTACAAAGAACTAATATGAAGAGTTTACTGTGGGGTCCATTCCATCTGCGAACAATAACTACAGACTATCTACAAACGAAGCCTTTTTATTGTTGTTTTTTACACTTATTTATAAAGCCTTCTAAAAAAAACAAATATACATTGAATTTCAGAGTGAATCGCACTCATTTATTCCGTATGAACGTAGACCTTAAAGCGATGGAAGCAAGAGCTCAGGAACTTCGGGCTCAAATGAGAGATGTGCTCACCCGCAAACTAGGTCGTCCGCGACGTGCTGACAAAACATTAGATGATCTGCTTCGTCAGCTGGCTCGAAAGCACAAGTTCGCGGCTGCACAACAAGCTTTGCCCCAACTTCTCAATCAGCTAAGAGATTGGCGGGTAATACATAGACAATAAAGCTGTAATGTAGCTATTCTATTAAACATATGAGACAATAAAGTCCATCCATAACTATAAACTTTATATTAGCCATCTATATTATTTAGATAAATTACATTTTTAAGGGTCATCAAATATTTTAAATTTTTAAATAAATTGACGAGTTACTCATTAACATTATAAATTTACAGTTTAAATAGCCAAAATTTGTTAATATAGTCTGTGTCATTCTTGCCAAATGAGTGTTAACAGATTATAGTTCTAATTTCCCCATAAAACATCTTGATACTAAACATTTTTAAACTATAAACAAAAAAAACAAAGCTAATTTGATTACAGTTTGTTTTCTATCTACAAATGTTTTATTATTACTTAAAATTAAAAATAAACCATGATGATGATGACTTACCTAAACCATTTAAAAACTTCGAAGGTTTGATGACCGAATCGTTGCAAGTTAATTTTGCCACCTAGTATTGGTGGAAATAAAATTACTTGCGACACTACAATTTGATTTTACAGGAACGTCACGGCGAGCTAGAGAAAAAATATCTCAGTGTACTAGATCGGTATTCCGATAGACTTCGTCTTGCGGCCGCACTTCAAGCCGATGTTCTACCTCAGAAAGTACATTTTTTTCCAATATTATCGGTCCCATTTTTATTTGTTTTTGGGCATGTTATTTATATGTAACGTATTTTTTTATTAATATTTATATTTAATTAGCTTTTATTTTTAATGGCAATTTAAATTATATTATAATCCATATTTAAGTTAAGTTAAAACTTAAATATGGATTATAATCTTATAGAAATGTAAGAATAACAAAGTCCACCATAATGGATATTTTAAAACAATCTATTAACAGGCACCCAAAGACCCATCCAAGATGGTAGGTACTTACGAACCAGAACAGTATCAGAGGGATGTTGTGCGTCTGCGAATCGTGAGAACACAGCAGATCCAACAGATTAAGGTAAATTAAGTTGTTATACAACGGAACATGGAATATAAATAAGCTACAATATTAAATATAGCCACATTTTATATTAAATCTTAGTTAAAGAACGATACTCTTTACAAACCATGCAATATTTTTGAATCCCGCCGGATCAACGATATTGTGCACACAACTAAAATTTATTTTTATTTTCAATCAGACTCTCCAAGAAGAAATACAGAACCTGCGCCTGAAACCGCTGTCGCATATATCAGCACCGTCAGTCCCATCCCCTCCGGAATCTGATCAATCCCAGATTTACTTGTTTATGTTGCCGCAACCTCCGAGACAGCATCGAAAGAAATATTTTCCTATGTGCGTTGTGTAATTATTACCTACCCTTATTTTGAAAAATATTTATTTAATACTATGTAATTTTTATTCATACACAGGTATGTAATATAATTATATCTTAAATTCTTTACCAAACAAAAATAAATATACTGAGTTTATTACAATACCATAACTTCATTGCTTAGGGTCTCCTAAGTAAATTGACCATTTAAATAAACTTATTTATCCTATTATCTATTATTATTATCCTATGATGAACTCATAGGATCAATTCAGTGTTTAAAGAAATTCATACATT
>DWKW01002837.1:0-10590 GCA_018250115.1 Doberes anticus
TGGACCATACGGAGGGCAATCAGCAGCAGCCGCCGCTGCTGCAGCCGCAGCCGCAGCCGCCGCCAGCGGTAACAGTGGAAGAGGACCTGTTGTAATCAATAATAACGCTGGTTCATCTGGAGCTGCCAGTGCCGCTGCTGCCGCCGCATCAGGAGCTTCTGGAGCAGGATCTGGAGGTTATGGACCATACGGAGGGCAATCAGCAGCAGCCGCCGCTGCTGCAGCCGCAGCCGCAGCCGCCGCCAGCGGTAACAGTGCAGGAGGACCCATCGTTATCAATAATAACCAGGCCGGTTCAGGTGCATCTGGAGCCGCCAGTGCCGCTGCTGCCGCTGCATCAGGGGCCTCTGGAGCAGGATCTGGAGGTTATGGACCATACGGACAGCAAGCAGCAGCAGCCGCCGTTGCAGCAGCCGCAGCCGCCGCCAGCGGTAACCGTGCAGGAGGACCCATTGTTATCAATAATATCCAGGCCGGTTCAGGTGCATCCGGAGCTGCCAGTGCTGCTTCTGCCGCCGCATCAGGATCTGGAGGTTATGGATCTTACGGACGTTCCAGAGCGCGACCGGCCTGTCAACTTCGTCGTAACCAATACATTATAAGAGTTGGTAGGAAAGGAGTTAATTGTGTGAACTGTTAACCACAGGTGTAATATTTTGTATTTCTTTTATTATGGATACATCTTTATTATTTGTTTCAATAAAAATTTTGCAAGTTTCATAAACTTAGAATTTTATTTGGCTGTTGTGAAACCAACAGTATCTATATCACATCAAATGTATGACGGATATCCTGTTCCATTTCATGACTACTCTGGACTTTAATTATGCTGGACAGCTTTTGTTCACTAAATTCCACCTATCCACTCCCTTTAAACCTAAACACAGCGGAGCAAGTGCGGCATTTTCGCAGTAGAAATATGCGCAATGGTGGTGTAGCTGCAAGCAAATCTTCGACGTAAGAGTCTTAAGATTACTTAATGAATATAGACATGCTCTCGGTATTGCAGTTTCAATTGTCTGATCGAATACTGATTGACTCTAAACCAATTGATTTTTTAAAATTCCCTTTGTCGTAGGTGTCATGGGCACGCACAGAAACAAGCCTCGAACAGCCGTACAAGGTCCAGAAATCTAACTTTATCATTCAAATTTGTCGTCTGAATAATACTGACTTCCTTAATATAATAAATTGTAACGTAATTAAATTGTGAGGAAGGTAAACAATCAATGAATAAGTGTTTGACATTCATACCATTAATGTTGAAGACTACTTTGTAAAGGTACTCTCCTAGTTAAGATAAGAGTTCCAATCATACGTATAAAATGACAAACAAATAAATAGTGTTATTGTAAAAAACGCGTGGATTGCTTGATATCAACTGTTATAAATATTTGATTGTTATCTATTAGTAAAAGTAGACAAGAATCTTATTCTTAAAAAGCACCCCACACTTTTTTTACAATAACACATTTTTTTTGTTTGAAATGATCAGTTAGAATACTTTGTTTTCGCGAAATAAAATGAATTGTTCGAATCTCAAGCACGCACCATTGGTTTTGCGAAATTATGTTTGCTTGAAGGTTTAATAAAAACATGCTGTAGGGCTGACTGAGAGTTCTCAACAATGTTTCCAAAAAAACGGTAACTCCGCCATTGCACAATTGGCCAGCGTGGTGGTCGATGGCCATAGACTGGCCGTATGGACTCTGAGAGGAGACCCGTGCCTAACAGTAGAAAAATGATGGATGATGTTGATTTTGATGGCTGCAATAAGGAGCAAGATCGATCAAGAGGAGCCAGAGGTATAGTTTGACCTATCTGTAGTATCTGCTGTCGTACATTTGGAAAGTCAATTAAAATGGTTTTTATTTCGCTCGACGTCGCGTCCGGAAATGTATTTCAATTCAATTTCTTTTCAATTATTCTAATTTTAAAATTAACTAATAAGTTTTTCATTTACATGTATGTAGGTATATCATCATAGTCAAACCATTATTGTCCCACTGTTGGTCACGGGTCTCCTCTCAGAAATGTGAGAGTTTAAGGTCTTAGTTCACCATGCTAGCAATGTGCTGATTAGCGGACTTCACATGACTTTGACAACATTACGGAGAATTCTCACTTAACATCTGATGACCTGTATGCTCGTTTGCTATTCTGTTAACATTAACAAAAATCTAATTGACACTCCAAAAATTTATAACTACGTATAAAGAGAAAAATCTCACGAAACTGGTTCCGATCGACCCCTAACACCTGAATTGACCCCACAGATAAATCTTGTTTGATGACACTAAATATATGTAAATTAATACAGATATATGTGTGAAATTAAGATGACCGTTTCCCTCTAAATCTTTGGTGGCACATTCAGTTACAAACTCTTGGTCGGTAAGCAACATTGACGAGATAATGAATTCTACAAAACATCATTAGTTTTTGTGATATCATCACTTTAAGTTCTGTTATCCAATGTGACTTCATGCCAGTGTGTTTATGAGACTGTTTTAAAAAGTGGTTTTTGAATACCTTGCAGTAAGAAAGGGTATGTGTTGTTTTTATTAGTATTTTTATTTTCTTATTGAAGTTTATTTAACAATTCGCTATAGGGCTTATTCCTTTGATATTGCCAACTCCTTTGGTAGCGTCTTATTAGCATAACAAGATAATAATAATAATGTCTTAGATATTTTTTTATTGAAAAGTAAGGATGTAATATGTATTTTTCATGTATGCGGGCTATTGAAAAATGCATTTTTATAATTTAATCTGAGGTAATAAATGTTTACGAATAATTAATATAGAATACCACCCATGTCTGTTTATATTTAAATGCGCATATGTAGTGTAAGTTATTTTTTTCAATCTTTTTTATCTCTGCACGAGCAAGACCTACCTACAAATTATATACCTACTTTAATTTCTTATCGAAAACTGATTACGAAAATACAAAATCATTGTTGCAGTAAAAAACAAAAATGGCCGCACAGTGATCGTCATGGGGTGGGCATTTTAAATGTTCATTCTCTAACACAGGCGCAATAGTCAGCCCGATGACGCGACGGGGGTGGACCTACCCCTTCACTATCGCTTAACTACTGACGCACACACGCGCGAAACCATTATAACTGGACCTTTCACGGCTCCCTCGGACCTTTAGGCTTAAAGGAACCTCTGTCCACATTGATGAGTCTAAATAAACTGGTTAAAAATCACCCGTACACGGAAGGAAAGGGGCGCATACGTGGTAGGCATAAAATTCGAAAATATAGGTACATAGCCGTTGTGTTCCTCTGAGAACCGCAAATGAGATCGTAGGCGAAGTGGAACGAATGCACGATTCGGTTTTATTTATTTTAACTTTGAATTTCACTACAAAGCCTTCAGTAGCCTTTATCATCATGATCATCATCAACTCACTATTGGCGCACTACTGTGCACTAGTCTCTTCTCATATATGAGAATGCCCGAGAAATCCGGTCGAGCAAGGTGACGTAGGCTAAAGTTTAACTGTACAGTATGCCATGGGAACGTACTCCTGGAGTGAGGCTAGCATTTACTATGATAATTTATTAAACCTTATATTATGTTAAAATTAAGTGCTGCTTTTAGCCAAAATACTTGTAAAGTTGTGTTGTTTTGAAGACAACATTTTCAGAAGTTATAATGCTAGATACTTCTATTCTATGTTGTATTCTGTTCTGGGATTAGTGGAGACTAAATAAAACGATTTATCAATTCACACAAATACGTGTTGTTAAAGTAAAACTGTGAAATCGTGTTATGAATAAATAAAGCAAGTGTATTAATACTACAATTATTTTAGATTTTGTCCTGGATTCGTGGAAATTAGGCTCCGATCGGTCACACCAGGGCGAGGGCAATTCCTCATTAAAAAGTAAGCAGGCAAATCGAGACTATCGGCTCCTCATGCCTACGTAAAACAAAGCGCTAAATGTTACGTTACATAAACTAGTAGCGATTTTTGGCGCAGTTCTCAATATATCACGTCCGTTGCACCACGTCACGCGTAACGCACACACGCGCGTCCCACACAGCCGCCTACAGTCATCGTCAAGCTCTATGAAGTATGGTCAAGCCAAAAAAAAAAAATTACCTTTTCCTGTAATAAGAAGAGTAAGTGAGTGATAGATAGCCTAATGGTTAAGAATCTCGATTTCCCGCTCCGATAGGATGAGATTCGAATTCCGGCACATACCTCAAAATTTTCAAAATTAAGTGCGCATTAGATATTAATTATAACTGCTTTAAAGGCGAAGGAAAACATCATGAGGAAAATTTCATACTTATGGGTTCTCCATAATATTTTCTGTGGCATGTGAAGTCCGTCAATCGATACTTGGCCAGCGAGGTGGATTATCGCGTCAACCTTTTCATCTCTCTTCTTCAAGAGGGGCCCCGCGCCCAGCAGTGGGACAGTGATGGGTTGATGATAATATCAGATTTATTGCTTAACTAATATCAGTCTTGTTTTTACTTTCGTTGTTTAAATAATATCAGCAAACTTTTGTATAACAATTTGTAGGTATCCTTAGCTCAATTTTGACATTGTCGGGTCAAGAATCTTCGTGCTTTTAAACTATTGGACGGAACATCTAGTGCACAGTTTGGTTTAAGTAACAGATATTTAGCGTACTGAAAATTTCAATTTCCTGCCTGCAATCATACTGCAATTCTATTATTAAAGCAAATTTATAGGAATTGGATTTTTTTATTGTTTCAGCTACCTATACTTAATTTTTCAACCTTTATAGAACAATCATATCTTGCACTATGAAAATAAAAGCTGTCAAATTCTTTGGGTTATTATCTTTGTATTTGTATACAAAAAGTTCATGGGCATTGCCATGTATTAGTACGTGCAGAAGTAAAGTCTTTACGACATTACAGTTTAACTATATTCCAACAGAAACGCATTATTGGGATAATAACTATCCTATGTTTATCTAGAACATAGTCTATGTCTGGTATATATAATTATTAAATAATAATTATATAATTATCTTTGTTTTTTGTCTTTGCCCTGACTTTGAACAATAACAAACATAAATTTTATGACATACGTCTTAACGGTCTGGTTCGTGAAAGGCGTTACTTCATACAAAATGACAACTCTCACTCCCACAAGAGCATATTTAAAAAAAAAAGTAGATCTTCCCCCGGCGCCGTTTTAAATTTTAATATAATTGATTAGGCCGTATAAGCGTAACAGACTGACCGAATTACTTTCGCATTTATAATATCAGTATCGATAACAAATGAGGCCACACGATATTAAGTGGTCACTGCAGTCCACTTTCACATCCAACCTCTAATAGGACCGACGTTCTGTCTGAGGTCGTAAATGAACACGTTGCTCTTCCCGAGGACTAATTTGAAAGCCTCCTGTTCTGTATATTCTGCCTAACCACACAACAGTAATTACTGCTTCACGGCAGAAATTGGCCTATGGTGTCGACGCAAATGAGCGTCCCCCCAAATACGACTTAAGACTATCACCATCAAGTATGGCGCAGGAAATCCTAGTATAGGGCAAAGAGAGCGTTGTTTTAATCATTTACTTCCGTGTCAAAGCCATGAAGGTGTGGAAGCGCCAAGAAAACCGGAGTGACATTCCTTTTTGGCGGACGGTACCCCCCTAGCGGGCATTTTGCGAAGTGTGAGAGGCCTCGTTATTAGTTCGCTTGCGCTGCGTCGGGATAGGTTTTCACAATTTTGAGTCGAGCGGAGTCACACAATGCGCGGCGTCATTTTCTATGATTAATAGTGGCGCGTCACTGCGCCGGGATGCCATGAATATCATGGTGATATCCATGTAGATAAGGTTACGCTTATACATAATGATTTGAATGGCTCTTCTAATTTGTCCCAAAATTACTCTTATTTTACTTAACTCTGTATCAGCGGAAACCATCTACGGCCTTAAGCTTTATTTTATGTCTATGTATGTGTAAGTGTGGATAAGTTTTAATAGACATTTCTTTATCATACTCTTCAAATATATGTCAGTTATTGTAAAACGTGTCGGTTATTGTGAAACACAGCAGTTCCCACACTGCTGCTTTACGGCAGGTGAGCCTTCGACATAAGGCTCTACCACCATCAAAACTTAGACCTCAGGAGTAACAACGCATCCGCGTACGCCCCCAAATATGGCTTCGGATCTATTTACGTTTTGATGCGGATGTGCATGGTCCATAGGGACCACTTTACGTCAGGTAGCCTGCATGCACTGCTTTATAATAAAAATAGATTCTACTTGATAGTGTACCACGTTGTGATAGCAATAAACTTTCATCGGTCGTTCGATTCATTGTCGTCATCAACCCATTATTGTCCCAACTCTCAGAGATTGGAGGGTTTAGGCCATAGTCAACAACGCTGGCCAAGTGCTAATAGACGGAATTCACATGCCTTTGAGAACATTATGAAGAACTCTCAGGCATGCGGGTTTCCTCACGATATGTTCCTTCGCCGTTAAAGCGAGTGATAATTTATAATATACACATAATTCAGAAATAATTGTAAAATAACAATTTATAAAAATTTGAGGTGCATGCCCGGATTTGAACCCCGACCCACAGAGCGAGTTCCTATCCACTAGGCTATATCTCACTTTGTTTGTAAAATTGTTAGTTGTTTTTTTAATAAACTAAACAATATATAAAATATAATATATGTATATTTCACACAAATTTGTACAGACGCCATAATAATTACAATAAATCATTTATTTAATGCGAAAAGCCGCAAAATTTAAAAACAGACGAGCCGTGTTTATTAGCAAATAGCGCGTTATATCCAGCGGAGTCGATTCATCAAACGCTAATCAACTAATACACATAGCTATAGTTAATAAATAAACACGTGAAATTTTCCACAAAGCGTACGTGGACGCCATACTAAAAAGCCTGATAGGCCTAAAAACGTGGATTTCGGCCATGATTCCACACCCCCACCTTTTTTGTGGGAGGATGGGAGGCCACCTGCACTATCCCCCCGGCAGTACTTGACGACCGCGATACTAGAATATTAATGTTCGTACGTAATTGAATATTTTTGACTTATCGATTTTTTTTTTGTTCGAGAATTTTTTGTACGACTTCGACTATTTCAGCCGCTTTTTAAATTTTCATAACTTTAGCCGGTGTACGAAGCGGATCGTTGATTTTTACGGTGCCCATTTCGTTGAGTTTTATATTATACGATTCCGACTTCGATATTATACCTATTAGGTAAGTCTTGACTGGAGGCTAAGACTACTTAAATAAAATTTTAGAACAACAAAGGAACTTTGTAGGTTTGAAGGGTTTAAATACAAATTAAGCACTTTGACAGAAAGAGATTAGTAGATTTTTTTCGCTTTGTGTATGTATTATAACGTACGTACCAAAAACATATGACGATACTTAAGTCTTATGTCGAAGGCTCGCTGTGGCGGCACCATCGCTGCCGTATAACAGCATGCTGTTAAAGGTACTTCGGTTTGTTTGGCGCGCTTAGGCAGATTACACTGTAAATGAGCGCTCATACTTAGATCTTAGAAGCGAGGTATCCATGTAAAACCTCAGACAACACTACGGCTCAATTTAAGCTTCTATGTGGATGACCACAGGCGACAGTGACGAGTTAACGTAAGGTTCTGTATGCTCATTTGCTAGATATTATAATGATAAAAAAAAGATTAAGGTAATAAACTGGTGAAATGAAGACAAATATTTCTACCTTTATAAGACTTCTTTGAACAATTTTAATTACAGTGTGAGAATTGTTATGTTTCGGTCTGTAGTTAGGCAAAAGACACTGGACAGGAGGCATTACAACTTAGTCCTCAGATGCCTGCAGGTTTTCTCAGAGATTTGATATGGATGTCTATAGGCTGCAATTACAACTTAACCCAAGAGACCTGCATGCTAGTTTGCCATTCTGTTAATATAAAAAATGTGAAATACAATTTTCATATAGGTCTGTCTCAATATCATTAAGTGCTCCTAACCTGTGCACACTATTGGCGAGTGGCAAATCGTGTGAAACGTAAGGTTTCAAACATAATAACCGTGAATAAAACTCTTATAAAACTTCAGTGGTGATCAAAACATCGAATCTAATATTCACAATTCCACAGTAAATCCGGAGGACATCCAATAACCGGGTCTGGAGGCAAATATGAAACGGAAACGTACCGTCTGTACCCTACCTTCTAATTTCTAACCTCTAAATTAATTCCCCAATCGTAAATAATGTCGAGCGGGTATGTAACAATGTTATCTTAACAAATTGACGCCGGGCTAGAGAGAGGAGAGCTACCAAATTTTACAATTTTGCGCCAGTGTTTAGCCGTGTTTATGGGGATGAGGAGGGGGCTATAGTGGCGAAAGGGGGAAAGGATAAGGAAAGGAGAAACTGGCCGGACCCCCGCACTTAGATATATTTGTGCCATGCCGACCCTCCAAGATACGGATCGGTGAGTCTGTGTGCGATTTTGTCCCGTGACGCTGTTTAGAAGGCTTTTGTAAAATAATGGGGGTCCGCTTGCTTGCTTCTAAAAGAACCTTGGTTATATTTAAGTCAAAAGTTTGAGAATTGTAGGCATTAAGTGTTAAAAAAAAAACAGAACCATTAGATATACGTGTCTTCCCAAGTATGATGGCGTATAGTATCTCAAACTCGACTCAACCGATCTTATTCATTCTTGTCAGAATATATATCTGGCAGTATGCCTTTAAACTGTCTTTTAAAAAGTCACATTTAAAACGTTTCAGCAATTTTTTCGTGACAGGCAAAAAGAAGTTGTAGTTTCAAGGACTTGAAACAGTAGATATTAATGGGATTTCCAAAATGTATTTCGATGTATAGGACCAGACACTACCCCGTTAAAATTTTATTAAGTACTTATAAATTCTCGGTAATTAAGGTTAGGTATTCGTCTTGTCAAATCTGTGCCAAGCTAACAGACTGGTTGATTAGTAACGTCAGTTGACGAGATAAAATTGAAATTCACCTGATTTGATCGTCTACCTATTCTAAATAGTAGTTAGATCTACAAAAATAACCAATACGCAACAAGCATGCAGGTTAATTGATAATAAGTTCTTTTCTTTTAATTTTAGGTAGACATAGGTAAACTTGTAATGAATGCTGTGATTTCTTATAATTGTGAAAACAGTAAGCAATAGTCCACATTAGGTAATATGTATTTTGTTATTATTAGCTGCTTCTTATGTTAGTAACCCAATAAATAAATAAAGTGATCGCTGCAGTTCATGGACATCCACATCCATATACAACTAGGACCAAAGTCCTATCTGAGGTCGTACGTGGATGTGTTGTTACTCTTGAGGACTTGGCTGGAATTCCTACTGTCCTATGTATTTTCCCTAACACCGAAACACAGCTGCTGACACTGCTGTTTTACGGCACACACAGAAACAGCGTTGGTGCGCCGCAGGCACACAAGACTGTCACCATGTGATTTCTTTCGGTTCCAAACACATATTTATAAACGAATTTAGCATTTAGAATTTAGAATTTAGAATATGCTGTTTTTGTTTCGGTAAAAATAAATTATGCCTTGTGTCCGCACTTTCAGTTTTTCTTTTGGTTCGTCTATCTAGACATCCGCCCGAGACGTTGTCCGCATGTTAATTACTAAAAATTTTAAAAAAAATCTTGTTCCTATTTTTTTTATGTTGAAATGCCGGTTGTCCGTTGTCTTCTGCCTAAGCACACCCTTCAAATAAAACACAGCAGTTCTCATACTGTTGCTTTACACCAAAAATTGGTAGTAATAGGCATAATATTATTGAATAAACAATTGTAATTGCAATATTAACATAATTTGGAAAAGTTATAGTTTGATGAACTCTGGTATATCCAATGTAAGATTAAACTTGTGTTATAGATACGAGAACTTTCACAAATATACCTATTACACAAGATTGAATAGCATCAGGACGATCTGGGCCTCAGGAAGTTTTTAAAAAATAATTCCATGCATTGATATGGAACCGTAACACACTTTACGCTCAGAAATCTAGGGCACACAGATTGTTTTCTAAATTTGATCTTCGGCTTTGACGAACTCAGTTACCTAAAAAGATATTTGTTAATCTTAAAAATGGCAAGCTATAATCGTAAAATAAGCATGAAATTGTTTCTATTATAAAACATTATCTTTAAAAATCTACTGCATTTCTGCAAGTATTCCTAAAGTTTTTTTAATAACAATTTGTTTTTTATCGGGTCAGGTTGTATCTCTGGTTGTACTTTATGGATCTTGTTCGAACATATTTCAGTATTTAAGTCTAACCTTATACGTTTAAACGGTGAAATTCCGTTCATTTCTATTCGTTCGCCAATCATACAAATGCAAACAGACAAAAATTCTAGCAATATTTATTTATCTTCAAACCTCTAAATATATAGCTGACATTTATGGTATTTTTGATACTGTCTATTTTAAAATGACATCTTTGCCTGGTTTATGATGACCATTGCAAGTTTTTAGTCTTCAAATGTTGACTGGTAGAAAATGCCACTGGGCATTACGTTCGCCTATTGCAAAAG
>DWKW01002838.1:0-10589 GCA_018250115.1 Doberes anticus
ATAGGGGTTCCGTTCTGGTTGAGGTTTGATGTGGATGTCCATGGGCTGCAGCGACCACTTAACATCAGGTGGTCTGCATGCTCGTTTGCTATTCGGTTTGAATGAAGAAAAAAAACGAAATCGTTTGATGCTGGTATAGTCTGACATCGAAGGCACGCCTAAGGCGGCACCACGGTAGCACTTATTACCACCGTAAAATAGCAGTGCTGTATTTTAGTTTAAATATTGTGGTTAGGCAGCATAAACTGGACAGAAAGCATTCCAGCTATTTCCAATTTAGCTCTAAGGAGTAGCAACATATCCACATACGACCTCTAATACATAGTACTTCGGTCTTATTTGAGGTTGCATGAGATGGCCTGCAAGCTCATTTTCTAATCTTTTAAGAAAAACTTTCGAAGATTTCTTCGAGACTTCTTCGATATAAAGTTTGCGTTACATTAGAATTTCATTCAAATCCTCGAAGGGTTTTCCTTTTCTGCAGAGCTACAACGAGTAAGTGCGAAGTTTGGTTAAAACGCGATAGGTCAATAGAAAATGTCTTTTTATAATATTATTAAGGTTATTCCCATTGTTTTGTGCGCTCCATTAGAATCGCCATTTAATAGGCTTCGCAATATGCTTAGAAATAAACAAGCACAACAAGCTTAGAAATATTACAACAGCAGGAACGATAACGAAAAGCTTTATAAACGATTTTAAACTGATTTTCCGATAAGGTAGAGACTTGAAATTTTGAACATAGCTCAATTTCGGATGACAATACAATATCAAGTCTGTTATAACGATATATATGTATGTATCTATGTTATAATAAAAACGTGGTAGGTTATTAAAAATAGTTATTGTTTATGATTATTTCAAGGTTAGTGTGGTCACTCTTCACCAATATTTCCCTCAAACATTGGAGAACCTCATCTATTACAATAATTGTAACTGTGCCATTTCAGTGTATTAAAGTCATTTTTGAAAATCTTACTGATATCGATATCTATTTTTTGGTCACAGGACACAAAGCAATACTCTTTTTTTATCTGTATGTTTATTTGCATGATGACCATTCACTTTTCAATAAACGACAACACCGTATTGAGGATTGTTCAGTCGAGCCAAGTCAGGAATATGTACAGCTTCTGATCTTTTTGACCACTTCAAAGGGTGTACAATTCGACACGAATGGTACCATGTAACCACTCACGTTAAAAAATTTAGGCTTGCCGCTTCGGAGGGTCGGGGTTCAAATCCCGGCACGTACCTCTAATTTTTCGAAATTATGAGCCTAATTTTTTTATAAACAGTATACAAGGTTGAAACCACAAAATTTTTTTTCGCCACTTACGAAGGTGACCATGGTGGAGAAATATCGCTTCTTTCAAAATTGTATTCTTGTTCGAACAGCCCGACATTTATAAACGGACTTTGGCAATTTTCTTGTACGTGAAAGAGTATCATTTAAACCCAATTCTATGTTAAACCAACCAAACAAAGTTTACATAAATGCTAAGATACGTTGAGATACAGATATATGTATATAATTTTCCATTCACGAATAGTTTTTAACGATCTTATTGTATGTATTATCAGTGGCTAGAAGATATTATTGTATTGGCTTAGATATAGTTGTATTATCAGTGGCTATAAGTAACCAGTTGTAGTTGATATATTTCGGAAACGCTAAAAGAAAAAGTCTTATTTATGAGGCGCTATTTTCGGCTCTTGTTTGCACGTACTTTATTAGATAACTGATAATTCGGGACTAAGCCCTAAAGCAGATAACTGCTGAGCACGATAAAACGATTTCTATAATCTGCTGAGCGAAAATAAAAATATTATTTGTTGTAGGAGCGACAAAACATTACAAGACTTACTTTTATTTGGTTGTAGGACAAAAATTATAAGGGAAAAAATTCCTTAAGAATACTTCGTTTTCCTGGCATACAAGTTGTTTTATATGCTAATGTTATAAGGCAATAATGCTAGACAGTGCTGGTACACCAATAATACTAAATCGTTAGCAGCTGCACTGTGGCGAACGGAATGCATGTTTCAAATTAATACACTCTATACGTAAACTGTGGATTTTCCGGTGTTCCCCTGTGGCCTTTAATATCCATTTGGCGATATACAAATCATCAACCCATAATGATGCTCCACTGCTGGACACGTGGCTCTTCTCGAATATATAAAGGGTTTAAGCCGCAGTCCACTACGCTGCGGATTAGGGGACTTCACATACGTTTGGAAAAATTATAGAAAACTCTGAGGCATGCAGGTTGTCCCATAGAGTTTTCCGAAATTGTTAAAGTGATAATACGCAATAATATAAACAGGGTGATAATACAAACAATACCACATAATTCGAAAAATCAGAGCTGCGTTGCTGAGTCAGAGATGCTAGAGTTCGAACCCCGACTGACCTTGAAATCGGAATCTTTAAACACTAGGATAGCCCTCCACTATGTTACATTGCCCTTTATGTGTCCGTGTACGAAATACGAAAAAAAGGACCAACCATGTTAAAGAGGTACAAGTTATATGCATTTTTATCACGAGAGGGATATATACTCATGTAATTATTGCATGTTATGACGCCATTACTCACCACAGTTTTAACTGAAAATGTGCCACACGCAGAGCAATTTGTTACTTGTCTATTAGGAAATACGTTCGCTATTTACGTAGGTATATGCGAAGTAACCCGATCTTCTGAAATTCGAAAAATTCCAACTTTGACCCCAAGCGTAATAATGCATGTGAGACGAAAACAATTAAATTTTTTATCGTTAATTAATCGATCAGTTTGATCCCTATCTCTAAAAGGATCTGGTAATGGGGCAGGGCAGTGCCGTATCAATTACCGTAAAACCACTGTTGGCACTATAGAATGAGATCTCTTTAAGCACCTTTTTTGAAGAACCTCAAATCGTAACGTTCCGGAAATGCCGCATGAGGATTTTAAGTTAAACTAGAAAATATATTTCTATACACCTAACCCTCCTCAATAATCGTTGGCAATGTTAACAACCGCTGGGTATGTTAATCTTAAATCGTATGGTTATACCGACTATCAAAAAGTTAACGAGCATTCAAACCGTCGCTGCAATTTCATGCATTTTGTTGCGACCAACCGCATTTTGTTACCCGAAGCGGTAAAAATGTGTAATGCAATAGGGCTAACACTCAAATTATAATTTGCATGTTATTAAATGTAGTTATTTTTTATGTAAGAGCCTACTAAAACTACGCATAACAATATGTTTTTAAATACTTCTTTATTTTATGAAAAAACCCAGCCTTACAGCTAGCAACTTCGTAATCGCTTCCTCACTGTTTCCTTTCCTTTTCCGGGTAAGAGAGACATGTGGAAAAACACCTTTTTGCCATGTTATTTACTACCGCTTAATAATTCAAGTCAATGAACTTTTGAGCGGTGCCCAAGTTTTAGCAAGAAGAAGCAGCTGTAAGGATGTTCAGAAATCACTATAGGCCATAACTAAATAACGCTTCACGCTCATAGGATAGGATTCCTTGGGCACAAACAGAAACAAAAACTCATACAGCAAGATGAGACACAGATGGTGAATATCGAAGGCTTGTCTTCGGCGGCCCCACCACTGCACTTATTTTTGCAATTATTTTGAATGGCAGACTGGCAAGTAGACCACTGTGAGGTACAGGTTATCTGTAGCTTACTTTAATTGCAGTTACAAATGGCAGTGAGACATACATGCACTAAGGTTTGCGGCAGAAATAGGTATGGTGGAATCTTGAACAAAACTGTAAACAAACCCCTTACATCAGAAAAACGGTGGCAGAAAATATTAAGTACGAAAAACATGACAACCCTGAGCTGTGAGTACTTTGAATTTCCCGGCGAATATTCCACACGCTCAGTCGGTGTGTAGCTTACTGTGGGACTCTTTGGCTGGTTCTCCGTATTGAGTAAACCTATTTAGACACATTCATAATAATACCTAGCTAAAGAAGCTATTTTAAATTGCAGAAGACTAGCTTGTACCAGAAATGACGTCCGCATAGATTTGAAAAAAAAGGTCATAAAATATTCCGTAACAATCGTTTGCTTTCCCGGTACAAAATTACATTACATGTTAAGTCAGGACATAAATACATATAATAAATAAACAAACAAACAGAATCAGTTCTAACTGTTTCATCATACCTAACTTGATATGTAGAGGCGGAAATATATTTTTTCTTTACTTGACAATGACTCATTTATAACATTGGCTTAAACAATAATTAATGACCAAAGATCATCATCTTGATTTTCACGTGATGTACGCATGCACAAAATAAATGCGCATAAAATGAATTTTAACTAGAACACTTTTTAATACGAGTAACTCGTATTCTGAAGTGACGTCTTAAACTGTTAATTATTTAAAAAAATATATATACACCAGTCATAAAAACTGGAGTCAATTACGTACTTTTATAAATAGATATATTCGCAAACATTGTACTTAAAAATACATACATCCTCATAAATAAATCTGCAGAGATATCCAGCGCAATCCAAGAATCATTATTTTTTGTTGAGCCTGTAATAGAAGACGATGATGTGGATTTCCTCAAAAAAGCTACAATAATAACTTTCAAATCCGGCGATACACTAGCGACTCCTGTGGTGCCTCTGGTGGTGACTCATATTCATAGGAGACGATGACATCTTAACATCAGGTGTCTCGTTTATCCGTTTGCTAGGTATGGGGGAAAGCTACGTCGTCCAAAGTGCTATAATACATAACCTTTGTGACGAATGTTATTTATTGCCCTCAACTCGCTTCTGCATGAAAACCTTTTCCAACTAGCCAACTTTTCCCATATTAGAAGTTTATAACAAAAGGCTTTTATTGCATGCGAAAGTTTTTTCTATTCATTCAGTGCCATGAGCTCGAAGTTGTAGATATAATCCGCTCGTTAAGTAAAATTATACGAAAAGGTGGAATTTAACAGTTTCATTAAATATGTATGAAAAATCATACCTATTAGACATTAAGACCTATTACAAAAAAAACACTAATTTTATACGTAATTATATTTTACATTCTAAAACATATTTTTTTGTCCTTTGTGTTGTTTGTTTAGCTGGAGCTTTTAAAGGCTGTAATCTAAGTATCCACCTTCATATCTGAGATTACGATTTATATTATGTTACAAAATAATAACATCAGCAAAAAAAGATATTTAAATTTAAATCAACGAAACTATTTTTCACCGCTTTGCAATCAACTTTGCATGTTAGCTAAGGATGGCCCACAACCCTTGGGAAATCAAGATGTCGAGACGTAACTTATTACTTACATAGTTGTCCGTCCGCATAGTTACCATCCGCGATTGAGGATTAACAATTATTTCAATATAACCTATGTGTCGTTAAGAATCTCGACCTCTTGCTACAGTTGGAAATGTTTCGAAATTATACGCCCATTAGAAAATAATTATCAATTACCTCCTGAGAGAGTCCCGATAGAGACCCCTCGGACTTCGGAACTCGAACTGCTTCACGCAGTCACGTGACTTGTCGTTGGGCGTCCTAAAAGACCCCCCGTCTGTAAAGACCCTCGTCATCGTACTGGGATTTAAACCGCGTGAAGGCAACACTTTTGAACAGCAGACAGTGACAAATACTGACGGGTCAATGTATGTACATGGTAATGTAAAATTCTTCGTGTACCGCTACCCTTCTTTAACCTTGTATATTTTTTTTCTGTTTGTGAACATCGTTTATCCTACGACTGAAACTACTGTAGCTAGTTTTATTTCAAGAACCATATGTGGCTAACTTTTGCCCGCAACTTCATCTACATGGTAAATCGCGTAGACATTAAAAGAATGAAGGAAATATCCCGTGTTGGTTGATTTCCGGGAAAATAAGCATAAAGTAATGTAAATGAGTAATGTTACTCCAAATATATATCAGGAATAATATATCACTTTAGCCGGTTCAATATTTTCTTTTATTGTACCTCTTTATAATATAAGTGTGGATGAGATAGTCATGCAGAGGTTTTCTATTCGTGTATTAATTAAGCAAAGTGTCTAAATAGCTAGGTAGCAATTTTTTTGCTCGTTAGAAATAAATACATTTTTAAGGATTAGCAAACCACCTAACGATATAATCACTGCTGCCCGTAGACAACAATGCATATCCAACTTCAAATACGATCAAAGTCCCATCGGAGGAGTAACGCCGATGCGTCATTATTCCTAAGGATTAAATTGAAATGCCTCCTGGCCCAACAGTCTGCAATTTTTTTAGACTTCGTCGATAATTGCCATCAAGTATACCTAAGTTTCTTCCTTCCTAAGTTCCTATAATACCTTAAGTTCCTTCATACGTTGTGCATTTCTCGTGTCTATTGCGGATAATCGAATGAAAATCGTAAAAATCGTCGTAGTCGCCGTAATATTTTCGCGTACAAAAAGAGAGACCGGACAAAGTCCCCTACTTTTTTTTACATCTTGTAATGGTGATAGCTTGCTTTAGAAACTTTAATAATGTACAAATTGATGGTACTGTACTAAATATAAAAATGCTACTCGTGCATTTTTTTATATCTTTAAATTGGAAACGATACTTAGGCCTTTTCGTCACCAAAACCGACATTTAACAACAGTTAGGTACATTACTGTACCCACTCAACGAATATAATTCAAAATCCCAAATTATGGAAAGAAATCGACAGGTATTCCGGGTTAAGAGGCGAGCGCTTTGGGCGGCGGGCTCTTCAAATATGCAGATATTCATTGAATGCTGATAGGAATTTTTGATTATGCCCGCGGCCATCAAGATCTAGAATTCTACCCATTGTATTCAACCCATTTCGTAGCACTTCAAATACTGGAACATTTTCTGAAGAAATATAATGTTACAATTAAACCTACATCTACAAAATTATGTTTAACATTTAGATATTGTTGTTATTCTATTATTATGTAAAATTTGGAAGTTGGTAACAACCTGAAAACTACGAGCAGTAAATGCCAAATTGACAAACGACTTTCAGCTCACTACGCTGAGTGAACGAGGTAACTGAACTAAGAATAATGGTCCTTTGTATCTAGACTTGTTTACAGCTATAAAAGGTTATACGGCTTATATGATTATAATTTTAGGTGCATTCAAATATATGTGGATTTATTGGACCTCATGTGAAGTTCTATGAATACAATATTTTGTATCTTTTGCAAAATATGCTAATAATAAGTCATCAGCGATAAAATATCTTAATTTATGAGCGAGCATAACAAAGTTTTATTTATTCCTATTTAAGAAGTAACCAAAAGTAGGTGCATAATATTCTTATTGCTCTTACACCATTACAGTCACTTCTATTTCTGACGCAAACGAGTCGTGTATATGGCACTAAATTCCGGTATAAATGGCTTAATATTCTTACATAAGTACCGCCACACCTTTTATGGTATGTGGTCACTGCGTCCCATGGACATTCACATCCAACCTCAAATAGTGGTACGTGGGTTGCTACTCCTAAGGAATAAGTTGGAATGCCTCCTGTCTAGAGTATTCTACCAATGTCATCCTGCCTTGAATTTGTAACCTTATTTTTTAACCGCCTCTGCCATTTATACGACTGTTCGTATCATCTGTATGCCAAAGATTTTCAGCTATACTATTATATATAACAGCAATAATATTTATTTGTCTAATTCAATAAAGAATCTTGGTTTACTTATTGATAACATTTTTAAGAAGCGGGCGTAAATTAATAAAGTTACCAGTCGTTACAAAGTCTAAAACACTTTATGCCCATTAAAACAAAATCTTACTAATCTGTCTGAAGAACTTGTTAACAAACTGGAGCGCCACCTAAATAATTGCATCAGGTTTATTTTCGGTTTCTCTTTGATTATTATATTCTATTCGTACTCTTTTTTATTATAATACTATCGATCAGAACTTGAAATTCTCACTATCCGACAAAGGCCATAATTATTTTCTTACTGTGTTAAATTACGAATGATTTATCTTACTTTTAAAAAATCAGTTTCTCTGTTTTAGTAATGATGGACAACTTCGTTCTTCGACTTATCTTAAGGCCTATATTCCGCCACACAGTATTGATTTATCCGTAACTCCTTTGCAATTCTAGACGTTACTCAGGAATACCGTGCCTATAGACATCAGGCATGCACCCAACAAAAATAGTTTAAAAGAGATTAGTTCGGGAATACTTTTCAAAGAAATAAGTCAAAAGCTAAGTTTAAAATTGTAATCATAGAAAGATAATGTTATCATCATCAACCCTAAAGTCTCACTACTGGGCACGGAGTATGATGTCGAAGGCTTGACTGCGGTGCACAACCGCAGCACATATTTCTGCCGTAAATCAGCAGTGTGATCACTGCTTCGTTTCGGTTTGAAGGGTGTAGTTAGTCAGTAGACACTGCACAGGTGGTTTCAACTTAGTCCCTAAGTGTAGCAACGCGTCCACATACAACCTCAGATAAGACTAGTACTACGTCCTAGTACTCCGCCCTAGTTGAGATTTGATGAAGATGTCCACGGGATGCAGTGATCACTTAACATCAGGTTGTCTGCATGCTCGTTTGCTATTCTATTAATATAAAAAAGAGACGAGAGGGTTTAGACCACAATCCACCACACTGGCCAGATGCGAATTGGCGGAATTAAACGCCTTTGAGAATATTATGAGAACACATAGGAATACAGGTTTCCTCGCTATGTTTTCCTACACCGTTAAAGAAAATTTTATTTTATTTCTAATACGTACAATATTTTGAAAATCTGAGAATAGATAATATTTCGCGAAATAGAGATATGTGCCGGGATTGGAACCCCGATCTACCGGAATGGGTGGTCGATATTCTTACCACTAGGTTATCACTCACTGATAATGTTATATGTATATGTTTGTTAATATACATATATGAGTATTTATTTCAAGATTTTGTTATGATTTATACATTTACTTAGTCCAAACACATTAATTTGTACTTTTATATGTTATTATTAATTTGTTCTTTTTTAAAAGAATTATCTAGTATTAAGTCCGCTTCATATTTTTCTCAATTTAAGGTGTTATGAAGGTATTATGAATAAAGAAAAAATACACACATATTTGTGTTACTTGTCCTATCTCTAACTATCTCGTTTATTAATCGCATCATAAAATAATACCGGGATATCTCTAGTATACTTAATCAGACGGCATCCTGTTTATCATTTGAAAGTTTAGAAAGTCTCCTATAGTTTGAGTACCTATGACAATTCCATTCCATCTGGACTTGCTCTTAAACCAGCATTAGACTGACGCTTGCATTCCAGGACTAAGTGAGAAATGGTGCAATTTGCAGTTAAACTCGGAAATCGTTCATGCTCACAGCGCTATTATTTCCACTCTTATATTAAGCTCCCAGTTTCGAAAGACAAATGACTTTTCCCGTTCTGATGCATTGTGCTTAATCAAACCAAAACTCTGTGTAAAGTCAATATGTGGTATGATTGGTATGTTACGTGGTACGTGAAATATAGCTACGACGTTGACAAGTGGCTAATTGTATGAGAATGTAATCAATTTTATACTTGTGTTCTTTAAATTTTTGGTCCATGAAAGGATTTATTATTGCGTTCCTTAATTTGTTTTTAGTTTTATATTAGTAGAATAGCAAACAAGCATGCAGGTCACTTGATATTAAGTGTTCACTGCAGCCCATGAACGTCCACATCAAACCTCGACTGGGACGAAAGTCCTACCTGAGGTCGTATGTTCACACTGCTGCTGCTTTACGGCTGAAATCGACATAAGACTATACCACCATCAAATTATCAGTATGCTTCAATTGTTTCAACTCAATGGAACAAAAAAATTACTATACAAATATTCTACAGTTTTTTTTATCTCATATTTGACTTTACCCATTACAAAGTCATATATCTTTTTTAAGTTAAATTAAAATCGGATCAACCGATATCAAGATTGAACGGACAGACAAACTTTTAAAAATGTGTTTTACAGATCTGTATTGAATAAATAAAAACATTTATTTCACAATCAGGAACAAATACTTTAACTTTATTTAGGTATATGTAGCTATACTTACCCTACGAGCATATCGATTTGTGCCTATGAAAAGATAATGCTAATTTCTAACCAAGTCATTAAACCGAAATGTGTTTATTATCTTAAACTTTAAAGGCTGTGTAGCCTCCTGTAGGCTTACAAAAGCTTAGGGAAATCCTAAATCTCTTAAACTCTAGGTTAGCGGACATTCTTGGACCAAATTTGTAGGGATCAAGTGGAATTACTAAGCGCTCATAAAGATATACAATGTGTACAAAATATACGTAAATAGTGTTTTTTTACCTAAGTGATAACGTCGGAAATATTTTATTATCATTACAGAATCTTCCCTTAATAGTAAAACTGTTCCACGGGACACGCTTTTCTGAAAATATTCTGCTACATAACCTTTGTGAATTGCTATACCTATCTGATGTGGACATCTTGGACCAAATTTGTAGGGATCAAGTGGAATTACTAAGCGCTCATAAAGATATACAATGTGTACAAAATATACGT
>DWKW01002839.1:0-10588 GCA_018250115.1 Doberes anticus
AGGGTAGCGGTCCGAGTTGAGGTTGGATGTGGATGTCGGTGGGCTGCAGTGACCACTTAACATCAAGTAGACTGCATGCTCGTTTGCTATTTTGTTCAAATAAAAAACATATACGTAGTCTACTGGTATAGATCTTGATAGATCTGCACAAAAAGACGACCTGTTTTAAGAGTTTTTGTCTGTTTGTTCGGGAATTACGTAAATATCACTGATTAGATTTAAATGATTAAATGCACACGGTTTAACTTAAATACTGTGCCAAGTTTGCATAACGTCGTTCTATTGAATGCTTCTCTTCCAGAGCGTCCTGCTCGACACCCTTCAAACCGAAACACAACAGTACTCACTCTGCCGCTTTACCGCAGAAATAGATGAGGCGGTAGTGTCGCCCCACAACCTATTGACACAATGAAACTTGAGTATTATTGTCTGTAGTATGCGTTGTCGTGTTCGCGGGTGGTCAATTAAAATGGAGTTTGGTTTTTTACTCTTCCACGTTCACGATGCTCTTAAAACTTATGACACCATTTTAGTCTAATTTACATGTATTTAAACTGTGTTCGTAGCTTTCGTGTGATTTATGTACAAACATACGAACAGACATGAATTCCATTAGAAATATGTGCATGCAGATCCTCCAAATACTCGAATAGTGCTGAGAACGAGTCTTCACGAGATGAGGTTTTTGTTAAAAATCTAACACGCCAGCCTCCCGTTTAAGTAAGTTTTAAAAAAAAGTCTGAAGTCACGGTGCTTCTCGATCTCATAAGAACTCGATAGCAAAGGAATTACAACACAATCATTGCAAACCTTAAAAACGTCGCGTACGACCAGCGCAGCGTGACGTCACTGGCTCGTCGAGACCACAGACCTTCTTAGATAGAGGGTGTAATTGTATTTACTCGAATGCTACTGGGGTAAAAAATATTGATAACGATATTTAAGGATTCTGTCGAATTTTAGAATTGTGGATTTTACAATTGAAACTTAAGCTTACGAGTACGTCCCCAAAAAGTATTGTGAGCTTGTCTGTCTACTTATTCTTTAAGGTAGATTTCAGCATAACTTAGTATGACTAATTCAGACTGGCCGCACTATTGAATTTCATAAAACTTTTTCATATTCGTGATCAGTATAACGGGCTGGTTTCGAATGCATGTAGGTACTTTCGTAGAAAATTTTAATATTTAATATGGCAAAGAAAACACGGCAGCAGCCTAAGCTTTTGATGGATAGCAGTAAAATTGGCCAAAAAATTATTCGTATAATAATCTTTGTACGTATTGAAAATGGGCCAACACAGATATAGCGTAGTTCAAATAGGAGTGGGCCAAAATTTTATAAAAATCACAAAAAGTAATATTTTCACTCTTTATAATTTACCTTTAGATCATAAAAATTTGATCAAAAGCGCCAAAAGAAAAAGTATATTTCGGAAATCTGTCGTTTCGACAGGCGCTCTGTCTGGTGAGTAGGCTGTCAGGCTTATTTTTAATACCTTTTTTACTAATGAACATATTAACAAAATAGCAAATGAGTGTGTAATAATAACCTGATGTTAAGTAGTCACTGCCAGCCCATGGACATCCACATCAAACTTCAACTAGGATGGAAGTTCCTTCTGAGGTTGTATGTGGATACGTATCAACTACTGAGGACTAATTTGAAATGTCTCCTGTGCAAAAATTCATGTGATGAGGCAACTCATTAATCGAGGCATCTCGTCACACGAACTAGACGCAAAACGCCTTAATGTGTTTGTCTACACTACATACAATTCGTTAGGTCAGGTCTCCGTGCAGTAGGTCATTCAAAACCAAATTCGGTTTTGGTAGCCATATGCGCTCCCATTCCAGATCATAGCACCTTCTTGTTCTTCTTCTCCTGAAATGCCTCCTGTCCAATATATTCTGCCTAACTACACCCTTCAAATCGAAACAAAGCAGTGCTTACACTGTTCTTTTACGGCAGAAATAGGGGCTATCATAAAATTCCACCACGATTAAATAAAATAGATAGAATTAAAAATAAGCGTCCATTAACAAGTTTTATTTCTATTACAATTTACACAACAAAATTGAAATTAACAAAATGCATAACACCAGCCCCACACACTGCATTAAATTAAATAGTGTGGTTAATATCATAGTACATACAAATAGGTCACAATATAAAACTCTTACAAATGTGAATATTACAATGAGTTATAATTCGTAATTGTTTATATAATAAGGAATTCCTTTTCTATTTGACCTTACAACAAAGAAATAATTGTGAACTAAACTATTGTGGTTATTTCAATATGACTTAGTTTATATTTTTTAGAAGGTTTAATAATTATTTTCAATGACAAGAAATTACTACGCTCTTAAGCGAACGCGCACAAGGTTATATGGGCCGCATGTGTTCAGCCTGGTTGTGGTCGTGGTTTAAGAAGAAATAACTGTTACATTAATAGAGAACGCACACAAGTTTTTATGCGTCACATGTGGCCAACCCTGTCGTGGCCTGTGGCCGTGGTCGCCGTTTAGTTAATTGTTTTGTAATATTAAGAGCGAACGTGAACAAGTTTTAATGAGCCAAATGCGGTCAGCTTGGTCGTGGTCGCGGTTTAAAAAATAACTAGTTACATTAATAATGACGTACACAAGTTTTTATGGGCCACATGTGGCCAACCCGTCATGGCCGGTGGTCGAGGTGACCTTTTCTTTATTTTCATCAATTACAACACGGATGTACAAAACCGAGCAGGTCCATCAGCCTTTAGAGGTCCACTGCTGGACATAGACCTCCCCCAATTGGCGCCAAGATTCTAATTGAAGCAACTTTCAGGCCTTAAGAATTTTTATCATGTATCGTATTCCATCATTTTGGATAATATTCCTTCAAAAACATTATAACAAAATACTTACAACTAGTTAATAAATAGTGCTAAAATCATAAATAAACCGTAGTGGAAAGTCTAGTCGCTGAAATGCTTGCTGTTATGCGTGTATTGTATTTTACACATTTATGTATCAGATTTACTAATATACACGGATTTCGTTTAACACTTCCAAGAAGAACAACAAATCTATAGTACGAGTATTTTCTAGGAGTTGTTGTCGGGGGGATTAAAGAATTCCCAATGATGGTGGTGTATCGTTCGGCTGTCACTCAGACCAAACATAATGAGCCCAGCTATGAGCACTAGGAATATCACCAGTGCCATCTGTACGTCCTTTTTATCCTCCTTTCCACTGATATACGCCATGAAAGAGTTAAATACATTCCTAATCGTTCTGCTTATAGAGTTATGGCAGACGCGTAAAAACTGGGCACCGGCTTCAGTTACCGTTGGCTCATGTGCTCTCACTTGGGGCGGCATGCGACGCGGTGACGGCCGAAGCTTCTCTTCATCCGAACTAGACTCGCTGTGAGGAGCAGCCGGCTTCCGCTTCGCTCTTCGGATTGGCGGCGGCGGTGTTTGGTGCTGCGATTCGTGGTGCTCACTGAAAGGTCTCTCCCTACTAGCACGTGTCTGATATGACGCAGTAGACAAAGCAATATCTTGAAGATACGAGTATAGTAAAGGAGTCAGATCAGGTGGTGGAGGTCTTTGGGGTGGCACTGAAGGCTCTTCAGTACTGAGAGACCTGGGCGAAGTAGGCGGAGGCCGCGGAGGATCGCTTTCAACGGTAGATGTCGACTCGACTTTAATTTCAACAAGTTCTGGTGGTGAGGGTGCTGGTGACAGCGTCTCGGTTTGAGTTTCCTCCTCTTTACTCACAAGCTTTTCAGTAATTCTAGATGGTTCCATGGTGTCTTGTCCTTGTGCTACTTGTACGGCAGGTTGACTGCTCGTCGAAATCTCAGAAAACTTTTTGACTATCTCGTCTATAACGGACTGCGAGAATTCAATGCCACTCACAGATATGTGGCCCGATTTGGAGTCTAATTCTGTAACTTGTAACGTCATACCTTCTATATCGGAAACCAGAATTTTGCTTGCTTGAAGTTCGGAAACGTTAAGTCTGCCAACGTCTAAATCTTTCACTTGAAGACGTTGCGTAATCAAATTGTCCAATTGAACTTCTCTGAATGGTTCCGATGCTCTTTCGAGAGCTCGTTCTTCACTAACTCTACTGCTCCTCAAAGCTGTTACAGTTTTTGGACCATCAGCTATACTGGTAGATCTTCTCATTCTAGGTAATGGCGGTACGGTTGGTATTTGAGTTTCATCTATATTAATAGGTTGTACTGTTAAAGAAGCTTCAGTTACCATTTCTTCGTGTTCGTTAATTCTTGTGGGACTAGACACACGTTTTTCCACTAATATTACGGTTGGCGAAGTACGACCAATGCCGGGCTTAGATAGTTCAGATATCTTGGGATCTGAAAATTTAAACGATCTTTCAGACCTAGACGTTGGTCTCGATATTCTGGAACTGTCTGCTGATTTAGTTCGTACTTTCCCCAATATAGAATCCTCGTCAATGATGTCATGCAAAGAACTTGATCCAGATAGATCGAAATTTTCATCCATACCCAGTTCGAAGTCTTCGTCATCAGGAAGTGGGTCTGTTTGTGTTGAAACTTCGATTTCTACTACGTCTTGAGTATGTAAATCGTCTTCCATGTAACTTTGAGCAGTCTCTGTTGAAAATTTTCTGTCAATTTCATTTTGCTCTTCACCTTCATCCGTTGATGTTTTTTTTCGTCTCGGCCCTCTTGGTGGTCTCGGTGGAGGAGGCAAAGGCCGATCCTTCATTTTACTCACCACTTCGCCTGACTTCAAGTCCTTGTGTATTTCTTCAATCTGCGGTTCGTCGATTTCGACATACTGCGATATGTCTCCGCTTAGCGATCGTTTAGTAATGCTGTCTAAAGTAACAAGGCTCGTTGAAGATTTCTTTCTTGGTGGGCGGTCGGGCGTAGCCTGTTTTGTGGCTCCGACTGTATAGTACTTCCGCTCAGAGCTATTACTTTTACGACGCCTAGCAGGTGGAGTTTTGCTCTTCGATCTTCTTACTCCTTTACTGGGTGCGAAGGGCCCTTTATCTACCGTAGCGTATCCTGGGCTTTCGTGTCTAATATCTCTTGCAATGTCCATTTCATCAGCGTGAATGTGAGTGTCGAGTGTTAAAGATTCTGCGCCGTGAGACGTTCGATCGTCATCACATAGGGAAGTACCACGTGAGCTTCTTGAACGAGTCCGCCTCGGAGGCAACGGGCTATGTTCGGTTACAGCGATCTCTTCTTGAGGAACAACATATTCATGTTCCGTTCGATACACGATTATCTGAAATTACAAGTTTGTATTTAGTACAGTTCCATTTCAGATGTCTGAGCATAAACAAAACTACAAAACAAAAAGTGATAAACAAAACTCCGGCAACACATAGCTGAGTTCTATAAATAACACCTATTACTTTTAATCAAATTGTGATTTAAATAAGAATCATTTTGTTTGTCTCAACCAATTAATATTACTGTGAGTCTCACTAGCCGTGAGGAAACGTGGATTTTTTTTTAATCCATTCAATGATACGAACAGCGGTGAGGCTGATTGCTCTTATTTGTTATTGTTTTTACGTGTTCACGACGCTTTTTTCTATATAGATAGACGTAAATCTTTATAGCATGTAATCAAATGTAAGTGGATAAAAAAATTGTAGATTAGCAACTAAATAGCCTCAATATATTTTACTGTTTGTAAAACCGGCCGGGTTGTCCATAGTAATTTTTGGATGATCAAATCACTACATCGATCGGGTCGATATTTGTAAAATTACTGTTTCTACTAAGTGCTGGATTTGCTATGTAGCATGAGGCAGCAAATGAAAAAAGCAACAGCCTTAAGGGTGGCCCGCGCCTGTCTCCTATAACAACAAATCAAAAAAATTATAAGCCACCCGCTAAAGCATACATCTAGTTGCTATTCTCAAAGTGAGCGCTCGAGTTCATCATTATTAACCCGGTAATACAATTCAAGGATCCACTGTTCACATTTACCACGGGCAAACTTTCTCTGGGACTGTTGTGATATCTGTTGTACGTGAGTGTGTTGCTACTTTGAAGACTACCTCCAGAGTAGTTTGTCCGATAATATTCTAAAAATACACCTAAGTTTGACACTTTTGTTATACCTAATACCTAATATTTATGTTTCACCAGCGTTAAATTTACTCGAAGTCAAATATATCATCAAGCCTTTCTAATAAACAGGGTGTAAGATATTATATTTTATATCAAATATATTTTTAAGGATGATAAGGTACTGATATTACGTTAGTTCAAAGTTTATTTGCTTTGCATAGCTCATGCTCATACATGCGCTAGCTTTACATTTTTTATTTGAAGTTTAAATTATTCCGCTAATTAAACTGTGCTACGAATAGATAATTTTTTTCCTCACGGAAACATCAATAACGCATCAAAGTAATTATGAAATGAATGGTAACGTGAATATGTAAATTGTCATTTGATTTTCAGTTCATGTGAATATGTAAGTTAATGTCTCACATTACAATTAAAGAAAACACCAATTTAAACATTAATGTAAACGAGTGAGCCTATTTACGAAACATTACATTTTCTGTTGTAAGTAACGACATCTGTAGACGCTTCAGTTAAATATTTCATGACTTAAACCTAAGACTTCACTGAATGACAGAAAAACGTTGTAGTTAACGAAGTAGCCTCTAGATGTCATTAGTGCGACTGATTTAAAAGCGGTGGGTTTAAGGAATTATTTCTATTCTCGTAATTGAGTATTACCGTGTCTATGATATTTGAGATGATTTCGTGATGCAATCGTATGACCTCATGCTTTACTTACAAAAAGTAAAATAATTTGTTAATAAATATTATAATAATTCTAGAATAATCTAATCACTTGGGTGCATTAATGCCGATATGAAAATTTTGCGCTCCTGATTTCAGGTTGCTCCTGAAGCATTTCTTTGTCAATATTCCCTTTGGAAGTACACTGAAAATATGACTTTCTTGAAAATATAGTTACATCTTATATTACATAGAACTAATAATGGTCGAACTTTTTGAAATTTATACAAAAACAATTGTTCGAACTTTTTTTGTCTTAAAAAGTGTATCCATTTTCATTTAAACGGTAAAAGCATCTACTTAACTGTAACAGTAAAGGTATCTGTTTATCAATTTAGGTACAAAGGTTTTATAAAATCGTTGACCTACTTTGGTACTGTAGGAAACATTTAACAAAATCTACCAATAGATGACGCTATAAGTATGAAAGCCTACATCGCAGGTCACATCGCGCCCGCTCAGAAATGAAAATTCAATATTCTATTACAATATCTGTTTCTTACGTTTCTATATCTATTTGATTTGATGGTGGTAGAATCTTACGCCGAAAGCTCGCCCGTGGCGGCACCACCGTAGAACCTATTTCTGCCGTGAAGCAGCAGTGTGAAAGCTGCTGTGTTTCGGTTTGAAGGGTGTAGTTAGGCAGATAACACTGGACGGGAGGCATTCCAACGTAGTCCTCTAGAGTAGCAACGCATCCACACACAACCTCAGGTGTGGATGTCCATGGGCTGCGGAGACCACTTAACGTCAGGTGGCCTGCGTGCTCGTTTGCTACTCTGTTACAAATTTTAAAAAATATATGTATTTCTAATGCCAGAACCTGAAGAAACCATTGCATTAGCATGTTCCGATATTTTTTATTGGTATTTGTCAAATGAGTGAAAGCCTAGTCGTTAACAGTGAGTGATAGCCTAGTGGTTCAGATTGAGTGATAACTTAGTGGTTAAAAATCTCGAGTTTTTAACAGTGCTTTGAACCATAGTCACAGCCTTAACACTCTCATCTCTAAGAAGATAATGATGATGATTTGTCAATTTTAGCATTTTATTATAAAAATTCTTAATCGTGTATTCTTTAATCGGTATCGGAAAACTTTTTACTAGTCACAGAAAACTCAAGTTATATTAAAATTTATGTGCGTTTTAATAATTATTTGCCAATGACGTTATCATTGAGATTAGTACGCCAACCTGCTCTTGGCCTGGTGGACTATGCCTTAAATGAAATACTCTAATTGGATCCCTGTTCCAGGAGCCAGACTTTGCTATTACGCTCGGCGCCTTTTATGAAATGTTGCGAAACACAGGTGTGATCCCGACGGCTATCACACCCCGAGATCTTCACAGAATGAACCGGATATATATATATAAATATATGTATATATATATACTAGATTTAGCCCGCGATTTCGTCCGCGCAGATTTTATACTTTAACCCACAGGTGATCCATCAATAATCGCACTTTCGTAGTCAATTCAATCCCCCTTTTCACCTTCTTTACTCAACACTGATCGTCATATATTTGAGTTAATTTACACATTATCTTTAAGCGTATGTGTTATTCTGATATATGAGCTATATTATAGGAGGTGTCATTCAAACATTTCTTACCAACGGCCTGACCACCAGATTCTATTCTTAATAATAAAGAGGGTGCTATGATAAATATAAAACCAAAAATATCCTATGGACAGATTTAATTATTTTATACAAAGTTGCATTTCTATATCAGAATGTTCTTATATGCTTTTTATGTTGAAGTTCGCAGGGGAGCGGAAAATTCCAAGCGTTTTGAGAGATTTTAATAAAAACAATTATATCTTATAGATTACGATGTGACATATTATTCACATATTTTTTTTTTCTTTAATTTGTTTAAAAATAACTTACGATTTTAACTAAAATATCCAATTAAATAAATAACACATTTGTTATCAATCGGCGCGGTCTTCCTTCTTCTTTCTCTTTGCTTTCTGTTGACAAAATTTTTATATCTAAATGAAACAGTAAAATTGAACGTCGTAAAATACTTTCTTAATAATGAATGTCAGATTGAGCCACAGCGAAGCGTGGCCGGGTTTAGCTAATGATACATGAAATGAAAAACGTATACTAATAATCAAGCATGTATATTTATAGAAAGATCACTCATTGATTTAAGTCGATTATATAGTAAGATATAGTTAGTGGTATGCTTATATGACTGGTTAAGCATGTGGACCCAGCTATTGTGGTAGAGGTTCAAATCCCGGCATGCACCTCTATTTCTCGAAATGTTATTATTCAAAATGATGTGTGTATTATGAATTAATTATTACTCGCTTTAAAGGTAGAAAAGAAAACATCGTGAGGAAACCTGCACGCCTTAGAGTTCTCCATAACGTTCTCAAAGGCATTTTGATTGTGGTAGAATCTTACGTCGAATTCTATTTCTGCCGTAAAGCAGATGTGTGAGAACTGCTGTGTTTCGGTTTGAAGGGTGTGGTTAGGCAGAAGACACCGGACAAGATGCATTCCAACTTAGTCCTCATGAGTAGCAACGCATCCACATACGACTTTAGATAGGATTTTCGTCCTAGTTGAGGTTTGATGTGGATGTCCATGGGCTGCATCACTGCACTTAACATCATGTGGCCTGCATGCTCGTTTCCTATTACGACAATGAAAAAAAACCTGATGTTAAGTGGCCTCTGCGGCCTATCCACATCCACCTCAAACTTCAACTAAGACTGAAGTTTATCTGTGTTCGTATGAAGATTCCTTGCTACTCCTGACGACTAAGCTGGAATGGCTTCTGTCCTATGTCTTCTGCCGAACCACACCGTGCACGCCGTGCACACACTGCCTTCGACATAATACCCTACCAACAAAAAAGTACTTGGCCCAAATTATGCAGCGTTATGTAAACAAAGAATTAATTTACGTAAACTGTGTTATTAAATGATATCTCAGCGTGAGGTCACGGCTGCCTCGTTAAGATAATCAGAATATTAAGTTTTTCCTCCGATAAGAACTCGCGTTGCCAAAGACTTTGGAAATTGCGTTTATAGTTAAATGTTTGCATATATAATTAGGCGTATATACCTACTTGTAATTTTTATGAAATTTGTAGATTGCGCAACTTATCTAATAAAAATTCCAATACTTTCGTTTCGTTAGGTTTATAGAAATTTCGATGGTGGTAGAGTCTTATGAGGAAGGCTTGCCTGCGGCGGCACCACCGCTGCTATTTTTGCTGTAAAGCAGCAGTGTGAGAACTGCTGTTTCGGTTTGAAGGGTGTGGTTAGGCAGAAGACACTGGACAGGAGGCAATCCAACTTAGTCCTCAGGAGTAGCAGCGCATCCACATACACCCTCAGATAGGTGTTCCGTCCTAGTTGAGGTTTGATCTGGATGTCTATGGGCTGTAGTGAAAAATGAAAAAAGTTTTCTCAACAGTGTCATTTATTCTCAAAATATAATCGTCGCTTACACATGAGTTAAAGTGATTGAGAATAGGAACTGGCGCTCTGGTGGGTCGGTGTTCGAATCCCGACACGCACCTGTATTACTCGAAATATTGTCCATTCTAAATGTTTCGAAATTATGTGCGTATTAGGAATTAACTACCACTTGCATTAAAGGAAGGAAAACATCGTGAGATAACCTGCGTGCCAGGTCCGGAATCTTTACAGTCTTTGAAAATAATCCATGTAAATAAATAAATAACGTTTCACGCTCATAGGGCTATCCCCACAACAGGATTTAGCCTGTGTCGTGG
>DWKW01002840.1:0-10587 GCA_018250115.1 Doberes anticus
TGTAGTACAAGTACCCGTCGCGGAGGTAAAGGATCTTGCCGTTGTGGAACTGGATCAGCTTGCCTGGTGAAAGACCAATTTGTTAGTGGCAATTCAATCACACCAACGTGATGTTAATTTAATCATGATTAGGACAATATATGAACATATTTTTGTACCCTTTAGATATTAGCGAGCGATTTAGTACAAACTAACCGACGCTGTCCAGTACCAAAGAAAACGTCCCATATTGCCCATTTTAATATTTTCATCAATAAAGTTTGAATCAATCAATTAATTTCGATTAGAGTGGGAACAAATTATAAAAAAAACTACAGTTCAATAACAAAATATATCTTTGTTTATATAGAAATATTTCAAATGATTTTAACAAACCCTCTTTTATTATTATTATATACAGTACACTTAATATTACACCGGTGTCACAATTTGATATATCTCCCGGTGGCCATCCTTCGCAAAGTCAGAGGCGGATGCGTGTGGAACCTCGACGACATTCTGATGACATTCAGTTGGTCGTCCAGATGTATGTACGTACCACACCTGGAATTCTTAGTGCATATCCACCTAGTAGCCATGCCTTTTAGGATAAACTTGTGCTTGCAGAAGGTATACCCTTGAAAAAGGAAGACCTGCCTACCGTTCTCAAATTCGATAATCTGTCCTGGAAAATTCATGTATTCGTGTTATATTTTCGATTAAACGGTGTTGGCTAAATCTATACCTACTGTTACAAAACTGTGACGACGCCTATAAATTTAAGATATTTTATAAAAAAAACTGATTCTTATCGATCATTTGGTCTCAATCGAAAACATTCCATCAATTTTGTTGTCTGTTTGTTTGCATGTTTTCCAATAACGCAAGACTATAGAGTCGAGTGTCATTTAGATTTTATTGTATTCGATGTTGAATGTGGATTTCAATGCTGCAGTGACCGTTCAACAGTAGGACAACTACAGCGTACTCCTTTAATGAAACTTGTTACATTCTTCAAGACGGCGCGATGATCTGCACCGGACGACTTCCCGCAACTGGATGCGTAGAGTCGAAGATCGGGCTCAGTGGCGGGATTTGGGGGTGACCTATGTCCAGCAATGTACTGAAATAGCCTGAAGAGACACTCATTAACATCCGTGATATTGATTATGTGCTCTGCCAGGTTTAGTTTTTGCCATTGACATGCAGTAAAATTTTCACTTTTATTAACTAAAACTATTATCGAGTCCTTGAGAAATGTTATTCGTTAATGGAAGAATTAAAGAAATTAAACTTTTATTAATCACAAATACTACAACATTTAACAGGGAGAAAATACATTAGAAAAAAAACATAACAAAAACAAACTGTCGCCCAGTTCAGATAAATGGTGCGTATAGCTTCACATAAATATTTTTAGATTTTTTTTGTATGAGTTTAGATCAAAAAAAAAAAATTCACGACGCCGCAGTAGGTACCTAAAAATCCCACCAGCAAGAATTCGAGACAAATTTTCCAAAGTTTCTTTGATCCTCCTTTCAAGCCTGCAGCTTACTCCAACGCTTGTGACGCTTGGCTTTAGGTAAGAATTATAATAAATGTATAATGAGAAAAAAAAGGTATAATCTAAATTTAAAAGGTCAAAAATAAACAAAACAACGCAACTTAACAATAATTAACATTTTAATACAAGTAGCTACAGTTTTATATATTTCCCTGTAGATTTTCCAGTCAAAATCCTACGATACTTAGTAGGGGGATGATTATGTTGGATTTTTCCATGGAATTGCACCCGGAGGTCACTGGTCACGTGAATATAAGCGTTGCAGGAGGCCTTATTACAGCAGTATCGGTATATCCAACCATTTTTGAGCATGTTCTTTAGGTAGTAGGGATAGTGGTTCACGAGCAGCAACTGACTGCCGTTGAGCAGCTCTATAAGTTCACCGAACTCTCCGTTTTGGCACTCTGAAATCAAAATTTGAAACATATTGACGAGATATTACCGAGCTGTTAATAAACAATCAGCCAATTGTATTGTGTTGTTTAATTGTTTTGTATTATGCAAATTGTACTCGCGGTAACTTTTTGAAGTAGAATTTACTATGCAATACTACAAATTATTTAAAAAATCAAACGGTGTACATATGTACATACCTACATTGTGTTTTTTTCAAATAGATAGATCAAAAAAAAAAGTGAAATCTGCCTTTCCCACTTGCCTACAGCTGATTTTATATTCAAAGAATAGCATACGAGTAAACATATTTTTATTATACATATTAATAATATATTATTTCAACCTGCCATAAGTGGATGCATTGCTACTTCTGAAGCAATACAGAGCACTAACATAAAACTGCGAGATGAAAATATTTGTATGTAAGAACGGCAGACGTTGTGATAATTAAATGTACAGAATTCTTCGTGCTTCGCGACCGAACACCCAGACCAGAAACGGAAATTTAAAATCTTTCAAATTCCTACTCAGCTGTAAATCGAACCGACATGTCGACCACCGTGCCACAAGGGTCGTCGAGAACTCCACCAAGCTGCTCCAGTACGGATCATTATAACTGAAGCATGTCGCATGTTCTTACGTAGCTGTAAACATAACTTGAAAGATCAGTGAACAATCCTTGCTTTCTTACCAGATTTAAATATTAATATTTCCTGATAAGTTAATATTCCAGATAAGTTTTGTAAGCCTATTCATGACTAATAAACGAATCTTTTTTTCTTTTTAAATAACCAGGACCAATAATTAACATGGCCTCCGAAGAATGAAAACGGTAAATTTTTCCACTATCGGTGGAATCATCTGTCAGCAGTTTCAGCAGGAATAGACTCAGTTAGAAATCATACTCGCAAGTAAGGTAACTCAATACGACAAAATTAGTCCACATTTTATTCGTATGAAAACAAACGATTATACAGTTCGGAATCAAAAACGTTTAAATGTATCGTTTGTTTGTCTTTTTTATATGAGGAACGAAACGAATCTGTAGGCCACCCTCATGTTACAGCGAATAGGACTGAAGTCCTACCTGAGGCGGACGTGGTTGAGCTACTCCTAAGGACTAAGTTGGATACCTGTGTATTTCGCCGAACCTCACCTTTTTTCGCCAATCTGCTAAAAGTAGTGCACCAATTTTAATTGGATTTTAGGACAGTTTAAAAGCATACATTAGTTAGACTTAAACACCCCAACGTTTGATAGTCTGATAAGGATTTCAGATATACCTATCAGAGTAGGTATGCGCCGACATATTCTCGGGAGGCCCATCAGTTTTGTCTTTCAGAATTGTAATGAAATCAATAATTCTAATTAATTATAATATACGAAATATTTTTTTCATTATATCAATCTATAACGTTGTCAGAGGTTACTTATAAAGTTTTTTTTTATAAATAAAAACCAACGATGGGTAAAATTAGTTTCCATTTAATTAATAATACGACGAAAAAATACAAAAAGCTGCAATAAATTGCTCTAATTATTATTAATAATACAAAAAAAATCACTACAGGAGCGACAGTGAATTTAGTCTTATAAAACGAATAAAATGCAGTTATTGCATCCTGGACACGTCTGGCCATTGGTGACAGCTCCATCCGTCTAAGTTCCAGTTTTAGGTTTTTTCAGAAGGAAATGTTCATGCATTCCGCCTGATGTTTAGTGGCCACTGAAGGCAATTCTATTGAATCTGTTATCACATAGAACTGAACTCGCATCTGAGTATCTGAGTAGTATTAAGAAGGATACCATACCGGTACCCTTCAGGCAACACCGAGAGAATTAATGCTTTTCGCAAACAGACATTACGTGCTGGGTTCAACAGCGGTTCGACCACGGCCTAATCTGTGAACCTGCCATGTAATGAACTGACTGGCGACGATTTTAAAGAGATGTTCAACCACCAGCAACTGTTTAGTTGGGATACACGTGCGCATGACTGGCTTTGACGGCCTCCATCATCACAACGATGGTGCAGAACATTACTATCGGCTATTTGGATACGGTCCGAATGTACAAGCGATCATTCCGTTGGGATGAACGTGCGTATAATAATTGCCTTTGACAGGTCCCAGCATCAACAATGGTGTAGAACTATTGGCTATTTGGGCATGGTGCAGAAAGTGCAGCAATTTCGTGGAATATTCAGACAATTAGAAATACCCTTGCCATTCCATTTAAGGGCTAGGCTAATGTGGCTAGTCACCCGTGTACACTAAGGAACGCAATATAAAAGAGATCTTAATCGAGATACATGGTTATCACAAATGAAGCATGCAGTCTTAAATCATACGAAGATAACATT
This sequence comes from Doberes anticus, assembly GCA_018250115.1. NCBI lineage: Eukaryota > Metazoa > Arthropoda > Insecta > Lepidoptera > Hesperiidae > Doberes > Doberes anticus. The sequence goes on from DWKW01002840.1 coordinate 4,302, forward strand.
ATGCTATCACAAAACGTAATACTGGACACGTCACAAAATGCAAAATATCACACGACATTTAACTTATACAACTATGAATCTCTGTCCAAACTAACACGATAAATCACCAACGTCGCTAACGCTTCAACGATAATAAACATTGCATTTTTATTCAGTTTGAACAGAGTCCAATACTAAAAATAACATAGATATAACGAAAAACCTAACGTTAAAAAAAGCGGTTGTTTACGGAAGGCACTTTTTGAGAGAGTAAACAACCGAAAAAAATAATAACTTGATTATACACATTGTAAAAACAAATATAAAGTAATTAATTAATTAATAATCAGCAGTACAAAAATGGTTACACTATTAAATCTTACAATCTATTTCGTTATTTGAAAAAAAAAAACTCATTATTATGTCTGGATTGCAGAATTAATCGCTTAATACTTTTATAACTATCTGGACGTTACTGGCATAATAGAAATTGTGATTTTTAAAAAACTAATCAAGTCTTCTTGCGTATACATTTTATTTCATTAGAAAATCTAATTGACAAAAATATGATTTCTATTCACTTCAACCACAGCGCTTTGTTATTTATGTATATTATGTTAGACGTCTGATCACAATGATTACTTAGCTAGAAAACTACATGATATGCTATTCTACGATAAACGTGTAAAGAACGACATAGATAAAATAGGCTATACTGACCACTAAAAGCTTATGCTATAAGCGCACTACGATCTAAAATATTATTATATTGAAATGCACTAAGCCTCTGCGTACCGACGCGAAACAAGTCGCGGAAAGCGCTTTAGGGCACGCTCCCATGGAAACTTTTTCAATGCAATTTGTGATGTCCGGATGAAACAAATGAGTACATACATGTAATCACATGTCAGGCTTTTCAACGTTCATACGTATTTGTCGTAAACACCTTGTGGATTAAGGTGAACTTTTAAGCAGACGTTACAAAGCGCTACAAATCATGCGTCGATATGAACTTAGAGAAGACAAAAGGCTAAACATTGGTGGCGAAAATGTTCAAAATAATGCTATTGGTGTGAACGCGATACCACAGCGTGTCGGGAAACAGGTACGCTTTCCGCTTGTTTCCGCTTTGATTCCAACAGATAACAAAATTGCAGTTAGAACCTAATAATGCGTGTAGACACTGTGAGCTACCAAGTAATCATAAAGTGGTGTTTGAGAGTATGGATTCTGGGGAAGCTCTGTGGGAACCGATGCGCCTGGAGGTCGGTTAACATTATCTTTCCTCTCCCCACCAATACGGCCGGTACCATTGGCCATCAGTTGTGAACGGACCCCATTAGCCCCCAGCGGATGCATGAGTTTGGTTTCCTTTTTAGCGCTTGGTGGATGACTATGGGCAACGTTGGCTTTGAGAACTTCCAGTTTATCGGTGATGATGAGATGGGCCTTGCACTTCCACTTGGAGCCGTATGCTGTACAGCTCCAGCGGTGGGCGTTGGTCCGAGCCTTCAGATGCTTGTAGAAGGTAAAGTTGTTCAGGCGCAGGTTGACTCTACCGTTGGGGCGCAAGTAGAATTCCACTGGGGGGGAAAACAGAAAACAGTTAGTATGTTAAAGGGATGATAGATCTGGGATGATAATTAAGTCTAACATTACTTATAATCTCGCAGGCAGCAAGGCATAAATAAAAGAAATAAATTTGTATTTTATTCAGCAAATGAAAATTCAATACTTATTCATATACTTTATTAATAAACAATAATTGTACAAACACTGGAATGGCCAAAAGTTTACACAGATGAACAAGGTACACGATATACTTAAATAATATTACCATAACTAAGAGTGCCCCACTGCAGGGTGTAGGTCTCCTATCAGACGAGAAGGATTTAGCCGACATTCCACCGCGCTGTTCAAGCACACAAACAAGTGTAGATAAATTTATACGAAAAAGTAAATTATGTATACTCTTTTAATGTATATTCATGTAACAACTATGACACACCATAATCAACATTTAAAATCTTCATCGGAAATTATATATTTTTACGCTAATTAATAACATATGGTACCTACAACTTTATCGTAAATAAACTAGGCTACCTTTTATGCATTAACAATCTTGAATCGAATAAACTTTTCAATCTACTACAACACACGGACGTTGTACTGGTTGTGTGTCTCATCCAATGACGAGCACGGGTATCTGAGAGTTGAAAAGGATTTAGCCCAAAGTCCATAAGGCGATTCACGTGGGAACAGGTAAGACCTCAGATGCCTTGTGAGAACCTGGTAGAGAACTCGACATGCATGTGACATCGCGGTGTTTTCCTTCACCGAAAAGTGGTAATTAGTTCGTGATACATCATCAACCCATTATTATCCCACTACTGGGTACGGATCTCGTCTCAAAGATACGACAGTTTTAGGCTATTGTCCACCACCCTGACCAACTGCGAAGTGGCGGATTTCAAATGCCTTTAGGGCATTATGAAGAACTTAGAAGATGATTCTTCACGACGTTTTCCGTCGCTGATAAAGCGATTGATAATAAGTTTTAACTTTGAAAAGTAAGAGATCCTAGGCTACCATCTCAGACCCGACCGAAGTGGACGATTTTAAGCGAATACGCTATAATTGATTGGAGTGGAAGTCAAGTTCCTCCTCGTAGTTCGCCCTAGGCACCACTCAAAAGCGAATATCTGAAGCCAAGGTTTTCCTCTGCATGCCCCTTTGAGCAGTAAAGGACACAGTGGGCTTTTCCACTTATGGAGCTCTGACCGCTTGGTTACAGTAGACTCCCAGAATGATGCAAATGTTTTGGTGGCATTTTATGACGCTCCACACCCATAGCCCCACAGTAGGATTACCTATGTCGTGCATGCCATCGATATACACGAACAGGAATACAAACTCCTTAGACCAGGTACAGAAATTTAAATTTATCATTAAAATTTCTGCCCTGCTAGGAATCGTACCCAGAACTCGCCGAACGACAGACTGGTATGTTAACCACTGCGCCATACATCTCGTCATTGATTGTTCCATTGATACCAGTACCTCCCTTAATGCTCTAGCTGGCCGAGGGCGTTTTAGCGGGTAGAAAACCCCCAAATCAATCGAGGTTGTCTTTAAGAAGCATTTCATCCCAAAAAAGGCTATAACTGCTTATACTAAAGATTATAACTATACAATACTAGAACATAATACAAAACCTAAAATAGAGTAAGTAAAGTAAAACATGGTTGAACTTTGCGTAAATATACCTGTCTTCAAATAGCACGATCAATAATATTCCTGTCAATAATGGTTAAAATACAAAAAATTATAAGTTGACACTCAGACCTCCTCAAACACCGTATTTGAGTTCAATTCGAAATATTTCAAATCATTACAAGATACACCAAAAAAATAATCTTATTTCTGTGTAATTATAAAAATAAGTGCTACAGCGATCAAAGCAATTGTTTGTTAACCCTCTTGAATTCCGAGCTTACAGTTTAGGATAAAAAATTAGTCAGTGCACGAGTCTGTGCGAAGTGTGTTCCTAACCTAATACTTGTTACATATCTAGATAAATAAATTATTGTGTGATTATGATTTTCGTATTAGGCTTTCAGTCTAGAAAATCTTTTACGCGACTGCACACACACAGAAAGGCGTTAGTAATGTGCGTTGAAATGAAAACCCGTTTTATCTGGTTAGATCTAGTATGAATGTATACTTTTTTCATACTTTTTTTGTTACTTAAATTTATTATTCGTTATTCACTTCATCCAAAAATTACGATTTACCTAATCTAATCAATATACTTAAATGATTATCATTAAATGATATCGTTATCAACATGCTTAATTATTATTTATTTATTGTTATAATTAGTAAATTATTATTAATCGATTAATATTTATTTATCATTGTAATTAATAATTAATTGTTATTAAGTTAGAACAAGGGTAAAAAGAATGCGAGTCTAGCGGCGAGCTTTAAACTACTCGTATAGGTTTGGGCACATCACACAAAATTTTGTCAAGCAAGTCAATAGTTCTAACCAGAAAAAACGCGTATTAATTTCACGGCAACATGTTATATAATTTCTTAACATTGAGATACAAATGAGCGCCGAACCAATAGATTGAAATGTTGACATATTAGTCGGATGATATCCATTCTGTAGTTTTTTTCTATTTCAAGTAAAATAAACTTTTTCTAAAATCCTACGCGTCCTTGTACACTTGATATTTTTAAGGAAAGCTGACCTTCTTTTAGTTTTGTTTTGTTTGCCTGAAAATAAAAATACAACTTTATCATTTGTGGGGCGGGGTAGACATTTTGAATACACAAGTCAATTCGAAACTTGAAAATTTCCGATGAACAATTTTATTTATCACCTTCTAGGCATAATGATTCAACATACAATCTTATTAGTGATTTTACTACCAGCTCAATCACAAAGCAGTAGTTAAGTACTTTATTTCTTTATATCTATTTTAAGCTGCACTCATAAAAACCTGAAGCGACCTTCTCGATATGAACCTGTTTTATTCGAACCATTAAATAATAGAATCATAGATGGCGGCGGAACTGATGCTATCTCACTCGCACCGTATACGCGTCTCTATTCCGCAGTGTACGGTGTGACAAAATGCACTTTCGAACTAATAATAACTAACGAGCGTAAATGTTATACAGTTTCAATTTGGCGAGAGTAATTTAACGTCTATAATATGTATGAAGTATGTTTTTTAAATGAATCTAATAGGTTAAACATTTAGTGAACTACTGACTGATACTATGTTTCTGCATATTTTTTGCATAATTTAAATATTAAAATAGAAAAAAAATTACAAAATTACTTTACTCGTGTCCATACTTTGCTAAAAACATGCCGCCATTTGTGATAATAATCTAACCTAAAATGACTCGGATATTACAAACATTTCGGACTAGGCGGCCTTATAAAAAAAACATGTTTTGTCTTGTTTTGCTATGAGTGATTTAGAATATGTAAGAGTGAGACAAAACGTACTTTAACTACAACAAAAGGCTTATTAGGCGTCCCACACTTTTTATGATTAAGGGCGAAAATCTTGCACAATGAAATAACCTCCTTTACGCCGGCGACTCCACTCAGCGATTGGGGGTTTAAAATAAACGTATACACACCACATAATATTCTTGCCTCTGCTTTTTTATTTTCTGCAAGAAATACGTCGAAGGTGGATGGGTGTGTTCAGTGTGGGCTCTGACCACCGTCATATTGTTGGCCACGTGGAGGAAGCCCCTGCAAGACCTGGACCCCATCTGAGTGCAGCTCCACCTGTAGCCCTCGCGGAGCAGCTTATGCTGGTAGTATGTGTATCCGTTGAGCATTAGTAAATCCTTCCCGTTTCTGCCTTGGACGAGGAGTACTGGAAATTTTTTATTGAATTACAATGTATCATAAAATTTAATCACCAATAGCGTACCTACTGGTATTTTTTATTAGGATAATAAATATGTATGATATGACAACCCATATGGCGCTGTGGTCGACGCAACTGGACTGATGTTCGGACGGGCCTAGGTTCGAATCCCGGCGGGGCAGAAATCGGAATGATGAATTTAGATTTCCGTACCTGATCTGGGTGTTTGTGTGCTTGTTTCTGTGTGTCCATGGCATCCATGACACACACAGATCCTACTGTGGGACTATGAGTGTGAAGCGTTATTTGTTTATTATTTACTTGCAACGTTCCGAGCCGAAAACGTCGACAACTAAAAGAAAACGACCTTCGATACATCGATGTCGTGCCATGGATCGATAGGAAATTCGATTCCGTTTTTCGTAAACAAAACTCGTATTAGGGTCACAGAGGGGTGAACAACAGCCTGTCATCACTTAGTCCTGCTTTGCTAAGCGTGTATACTCACTGAAATACAAACCTGTGTTCCTAATGAGCATCTATGAGACTCAAGGGTACGAAGAGAGCACGTATTAGATAATAACGAGGAGTAGTTCAATAGATAATTTCTCTTATATATTTTTATGTAAACATGTTAGGAAACTAGTATGCAATCACGCCCCCTGATGTTAAGTAGTCATTGCAGCCCATGGACATCCAAATCAAACCACTAATATTTTTTTTTATATCAGCAGCATAGCCAACGAGCATGCAGGCCACCTGATGTTAAGTGGTCTCTGCAGCCCATGGACATTGACACCTGAGGTTGTGTGTGGATGCTTTGCTACTCCTGAGGACTATGTTGGAATACCTCCCGTCCAGTGTCGTCTGCCTAACTACACCCTTCAAACCGAAACACA
>DWKW01002841.1:0-10586 GCA_018250115.1 Doberes anticus
TAAAACTAACACCGGACAAAACAAAAGATGAAACCTCCACGGGAAAAAATAAATATATATAAAATAAACTTTCCTATTTTTGAACTGTTGTGTGTGTGTGTGTGTGTGTGTGTGTGTGTGTGTGTGTGTCCTTATAATTTTTTTACAAAGAAGTCCCGTAAATGTAGAAACTTAACATAGGGATGTTTCAAATTCTCTGCAGCGAGTTGTCTTTTTATCAGAGCCAATTTATATTTGGCTCTGAAGCATTCTATTGACATTTTCTTTCTCATGGGTGGAGGGAGGTCATTCCAGATTCTCGCAGCAGTGAATTTGAAACAACTCCTGTATCTTGCTGTCTTGTGTGCGGGTGTGTGAAGGAGCATTTGTGTGTGAGAGCGAATACTTCGATGGGAAATATCTTTGATCCAGGTGAGTTTTTCGAAAAGATATTCTGGCTTTTTATTCCAAATTACCTTTTGGACTATCGAAGCATAGTGTAACTCTCTCCTGGCGCCCATATTGAGTATCCCTTTTCTATTTAAATATGGGGTTATAAATTGTCTTCTTGGCACATTACAACAGTATCGAACACATGCATTTTGTACTCTCTGTATTGCTCTTTCGGTATTAGCTGACAATTTAGGGCCAAAGACTGAGCTGCAGTAGCTCAATTGTGATAACACCAATGAGTCACACAAGAGGAAGCGTAGGTCCTCTTTAATATACGGTCTTATTTTGTATAGAGTTTTAAGTTTATAGTACGAACTTCTTATCTTGTTATTGATGTGTTCTACAAATTTTTGCTCTCCGTCTAGTATAAGCCCTAAATTACGAGCGGATTTAACTTGTGTCAATGTTTCATCCTCTATTTTAATCGTATCCTCGCAGTCTAAAACTGTTTTTATTTGGTTTTTTGTGCCCAGAACTAGTACTTGAGATTTAGCTGCGTTTAATACTAGTGAATTTTTTTGGGACCAGGTTTGGATATTATGGAGATCCCCATTTATTCTGTTTATTGCCTCTTTGACATCCTTGGAGTCAAAAGAATAATACAGCTGGGTGTCGTCTGCGTATAAATGGTATTTGCATGATTTTATTTGCTTAGGCAGGTCTGCTGTGTACAGAGAGAACAAAATAGGACTGAGTAAGGAGCCTTGGGGTACACCTCTTACAATTTTCCGTAGATTGGAGAATTTCTTGACACCATTGCATCCATCTGTTATCACAATTTGTTCTCTGTTGGAAAGGAATGACTGAAACCATCTACATGTATCTTTAGAAAAACCATAGTGCTCCAATTTGTTTAAGAGGATTTCAGGTTGTAAACAGTCAAATGCCCGCGTGTAATCCAACAGCACCATAATACTGCTCAATCCCATATCGGAGGCCTCTGTTAGATCGTCAGTGACGCTTAGGAGGGCAGTTTCCGTGCCATGCCCTTTTCTGAACCCTGATTGAAACTTTGGTAGAGGGTTATTCGTTTCTAAGTAATTTAGCATTTGACAGAGTACAATCTTTTCCAAAACTTTAGACAACACCGGGAGGATCGAGATTGGGCGCAGATCTTTTAGTTCACTTACTGTGTTCTTTTTAGGAATGGGCTTGACTAGAGCTCTTTTCCATTGCGTTGGGAATGTACTGGTATTGATTGACTTGTTTACTATAAATGTAATAATAGGGAGAGTCACAGGTAAAGTTAATTTGAGCATTTCAATATTTAAGTTGTCATGCCCTGCGGCTTTTGTTTTAATTTTATTGATAATCTTACTAATTTCTATTTCATTTGTCGGTTTTAGTTCGAATAGGGTATCGTGGGAGCATTCATTACATACTTTATATTGTTTGAGTTCTGGTTTGCCACATGGCGGCAAATCTAGGAAGTAGTCATTAATGATATTCGGATCATTGAGATGGTGTGGAATTGTATTTAAATGAGTAGTTTTAATTTGTGCAGCATTTTTTAAATTACGCCAAAGCAACCTCGGATCTTTTAAGTTGTTGTTTATGCAATGGTTAAAGTAAGCTTTTCGTTCGCGCTTACGGGTTGCTGTGACTAAATTTTTAAGGGTTCGGTAGTACTCGTTTGAACAATCTTTTTTATCTTTCTGGGATTTTTCTAACGCATCGTCACGTAAACTCATCATGAATAGCAACATATCTGTAATCCATGGCTTTGGTTTGTCCTTTATCGTCAGCGTACGGACAGGTGCATGAGCATCAAATAATTGACTCATATATGCGTTGAAAGTTTGAACCATTTCGTCTGAGTTCTCTAGACTATAGATAGAGTCCCAGGGTATAAGTTTTAGATCTCGTGCAAAAGCATCAGAATTAATATTTTTTAGTAATCTCTGTTGTTTTATCTGTTTATAAAATTTTGGTTTTCTTATGTCCAAATCTAACAGCACCAATGCATGATCACTAAGACAACGATTGTGTATAACTGTAATGTTTTTGCATCTTGAGGGAGTGTTAGTCAGGACGAGATCTAAAATAGTTTCAGTCCGATCAGTGACTCTCGTTGGTTCTTTGACAAGTTGTTCAAGGTTATGTTGATAGCAGAATTGCATTATATCTTTTGCTCTATTGCAATGTTTGCTAGTCATATCCACGTTAAAATCACCAAGTATACAAGTGTAATCACAATGCGCCATTGAATTCAGGGAGTCACTCAGAGCGTCCAGTGTTTCTGTAACACCAACACTGTTAGGCCTGTAGGCCGTGCCAAGGGCCATTGAAGCTCCCGGGAGTTGAATTTCTAGCCACATCTGCTCCAACGACGATGCTGGGTGTTGCCTTACTTTAGTATTTATCTCCTGCTTAATATAGAAGCCTACACCTCCTCCCTTTTTTTGTTGCCTAACTCTATGGACAAACTTATAATTTGGTATTATAGGTGCAAATTCATCTTCACCATCTTTTAACCACGTTTCATTTATAGCTAATATATCAGGAGTGTGACTACGGACAGACACAGCAAATTCATCCTGCCCGGTATTAAGAGATCTGGCGTTTAGAAGACCTATTCTTAGATATTTATTTTTAGTAATATTTTTAATAATAACCATTTAGAAAAATAATAACTTAATATGATAATAAAATGTATTCCAAGTAATATAAAAGTTGTGATTGTTAAGTGGGTTGTGTGCGGTGTGTCAGAAAGCGTGATTGATGTGCTAGTTGTTTGTGTAGAAATAGTATCAATTACAGATTTTAGGAAGTAAATTTAAAGGAAATGATTAAATACATTCTTTGCACGATAAAAAAAAACACACATGAAAATAGTTTGTTAGTGTGTATGGGATGGAAAGATATCAGCTGTCATTATGGTTAAAAACGTTTGATAAGTCCTTTTCATTTCTTATCCGAATCCGCGGTTTCCCTTGTTCCTTGCGCATAAATATCTTTCCCTCCCGTACCCATACATATTTGAATTGTGCTTCGCGTGCAAGTGACCGTGCTTTTTGAAAAAGCTGACGATTAAATCTTGTCAAGCGTTCATTAAAGTATAACAGATTGGTGGGTCCAGGTAATTCGAGGCCATCGCTGTTGAGGTGACGTCTGGAGCGCGCAGCTTGAAGCAGGCCGTTCCGTGTATCACGGCGTGCGAGGCGCACGGCGATAGGTCTTGGGCGCAGTGTTGTGCTGTTCTGCTCCGCCGGACGAAGTGGGCCCACGCGTTCTGCTAATACGACGTCTTTATCGTCCAACTCCATACCCATTTTCTTAGCAACCGCCAGAATAATGTGGGTGCAGTTTTCATTGGGTGTTTCTGGACAGCCAGCTATCTCTAGGTCGTTAGAGAGTAAGATTTGGTCTCTTTCCGCAATATCAGCCTGCAGCTGCATTACGATGCCCTCAATTGGATGGGTTTGGGCAGGCTTGGTTTCTGACTTACTCTCCAATATCGAAACTCTAGTTTCCAGTTGCTCAATCCGGCAGTTTTGGTCCTTAATGGCATTTGTAAGGCTACCGATAGCTTTTTGTACTCTGTCCATTTCATCGTGTAATAAATTTTTCATGAAGACTTTTAAGTCATTCAGAATATCCGTGTAAGAGTTGATGGTGACGTTCCCAACGCCTTGTACTGGGCTGCTCGTCTCACTGGGTGGGGGTGGATTTGGCACCTTGGATCGAACCGTTACATTGGGATTTCCAGTCTTGAAGACATGCGACACGGTGGATGAATCCGTTCGTAGGTTTATTCCTCCCTCTACGGTTGTCGTGGTGCCTCGTATAGGGGTGTTAGAATTGCCTTTTTTTGGCAGTCTGCTTAGACATTCCGGGCATTTCCAATGTTCTTTTCGCTCCATTTGACGAAAGTTCTTTGGGCTGATGTTTGCACAATCCAGATCGTATTTCCCCTTGCATTGCATACATTGTAGACAGTCTTTATTTGTTATAGAGTTTTTGCAGCCGGCACAATTTTGAGAGTTATTCATTTTACCAGTTTCTATTTATTATTGATTTAACTATAACTCTGCTCTTTACAGTTCTCATTAATTGTTTCCCTTAAATTTCCTCCCAAAATCTTAGGTTTTTTTTTTAATAAAATATCATTATGAGAAGAGAGAGAAAAAAAAAAAAAAAAAAAAAAAACTTTTTATAAATAATTTACTTTTCACTGAGATCCGAACTCAAGCTCGACGGAGTTCAGTCGATGTCGTTGCACACGCAGCTACGCAAGCTAGCAAGCGACGAGTGAAAAATGTAATTGGTTGCTTCTAAGTCCGTGATTCATCATTAGTTAGCAACAAGAGCATGAGTCATCAGCGCTCGCAGCTTATCGCTTGACACTCGATTCACATTAACCAACGGACACTTGATTTTTTATTTGAATTTGTAAACGAATGCACACATTTGATTTAGCACTTTTTGTCGTTTTTTCACCGTCAGTTTATGGGACTGAACTTTAACTTTGTATTAACACTAATTTTAATAAGAGAAACGCTGTGCGAACTATTTAATTTAATTTTTGTTTAGAGAGACACAGACTGTACGTGTTAACAGCTCCGCGGTAGGAGGGGGCCTCTCCTCTATGTGCATATCCATGAGCTACAGCGAACACGTAACGTCAGGTCTTCAACCATTTTATTCTGTAATTTCATTTAAGTACCTTCAGGTGGTGGTAGTGAAATTAATGCTTCACTTCACATGAAGCAGAAATGTTTGTCACTGTACAAATTTTCCTAAATGCCTACTCTTTAAGGAAAGTTTGAACATTTCCTTTTACGGGTAAGTTCCCTTTTAAGGCAATGACCCATTACATCAGTTTGCTTAAACATTCTGTAATAGACATTTGTCAAACTGCCAGCGACTAATTACCAAGCGATATTATTTTAAAGGTTCTGTATGTTTTATTTTTTTCAAAAACCTGTACTTATTTCCGTACCAGAATCGATTTCATTGGGTTGTAAAAACCCAAAGTAAATTTTTTGTCAAATATTTTGAAATTTAAAATTAACTTTTTAAACATTTCGAATGGCTTTTGTTTTAGTGGAATTAGACTCCGCTTCTGGTCTCCTCTCAGAAATGACAGGGATTAGGCCCTAGTCTACCACGCTGGCCAGGAGTGGATTGGCAGACTTCGCAAAGTTCTTCACTAGATATTCCGTAAAACGAGTGATAATTAATTTATAATGCCCATATGATATTTTTATTTTGAATATACAATACTTCGAGAGATAGACGTGCACGCCGGAATTTGAACCCTGACTTGCCGGAGAGAATGGTCGAGATTGTTAACGATACACACCCTTAATAGATAGTTAAATAGGTACTGTCATAACATTGAACAAGATCGACCCAGTGGAACTTGTGACAGCTTAATCCCTCTATAGCATGCATATTCTCTGGAGGTCAATTAATATCGTTTTCATCTCCTACGACATCTCGCTGGCGGAAGACTTCTTCAACGATATCGCTATTAGTTGGTTATAAAACAAGCAACTAAGCCTTTATTTGTATGGGTTACGTATCTTCTCATGTTCTGTTTATTCGGGACGTTTTCGTTAATCGACTTTCCTTGTACTTGTAGTATTATGGGCTCGTGCAATAAACATGATTACGGGCTATTTATTTGCAGATGCGACCAAATACGCTAATTTAGGTATCTTTTAAATGATTGTATTCTGTGAACTATTTTTTAAATGAACAGAATAACAAACGAGCTTGGAGGCCACATGATGTTTAGTGGTCCCTGCAGCCCATGGATATCCACATCAAACCTCAACAAGGACTTTATCCTACTTGGATGCGCTGTTAGTCCTGGGAACTAAGTTGGAAAGCCTCCAGTCCAGTTTGGTCACACTGCTGCTTTACGGCAGAAATACGGCAGTGGTGCCATTGTAGGCAAGCCCTCGACGTAAGACTCTACCACCATCAAAACTTTATATTCGCTACAGTGAATAAACAACTTCTCACTAATGATTGAATCTGAAACTCATTAAAACGGCAATTGATACAGCACCGATCTATTTGAAACTGATCAATATCGATTCTTATCAATAACAGTTTATTATTTTGTCCGCAGAAGGGCGAACCAGTGATTCGAAGATGACGACGGACGCATTCAATTCTCAGCGGTAAGGCAACGTAATAGATCTCATGTTTCCTTAACGGATTTTGTTACAAGCTTAATTAATTGTAGAATATGATTACTTTGCCGGATTAAAAAAAAGAGGAAGTTCAACTTTTTTTTATGATACCGCATAATTACGACGTTTATTGAATTTTTTTATTTCTCTTCACCCAAAAGTTCTCCATCAGATATTCATTTAAATTTAAGTACCTGGTAATACAAATCTTTCAAACTTCAGTTTTAAAAACTAGTCAGAAATGTCAAACTTTTCGAACAAATTGCAAATTTGCTGTTACATCGTTCTTGATGCGAGGAACTTCTCCAAGTTCCTGAAAGAATACAATACCAAACTTAAAAAAAAAACTCAAAAGAAGAAAAGACAGCAAGAGAAAAATACGCTTTCATACTTGTGCATCTTTCTTTTTAAAGCCGGCTCAAAGTAAGAACTAAAACTTACGCATTAGCAAATGGTAATTTTGAAAAAAATTCAAATACACGCAGACGAAGTAACAGGCATCATTAAGTAAATAACAAAGACAAAAATTATTTGATCCTGTATATTAATATAAAAGCAAACGAGCACGCAAGCCACCTGGTGTTAAGTGGTAGCTGCGGCCCATGGACATCCACATCCAACCTCAAATAGAAGGAAGTCTTATCTGAGGTTGTACGCGAATGCGTTATTACTCCTAATAACTTGGACTGCCCTCTGTCCAGTACATCTGCAATTGCTAAATACCATTACAAAATACTAAACGAAAATGCCACTCTGTACCATACTCTCTTCGTCTCACAAGTCTACGCCTCACCAATGCCTTAGTCAACTTTTATTTTTAAATATTAGCATTGTGTATGAGTTGCTACTCCTGAGGACTAAGTTGGAATGCCCCCTGTCTGGTATCTTCTGCCTAACGTGTAGTTCGAACCTCCATACTAGTTCTCACACTGCTGCTTTACGGCAGAAGCAGGTGTAGCGGTAATGAGAGAGAGATGAGAGAGACTACCACCAGTTTTTCGATGTGACTCGATTTGTTTTCTGTTAACAAAAAGGTACTCTAATGATATGAAGTTGAGAGATAACATTATCTTATCACTACTAAGTGGCTTACAAATGGGTCGCTTAGTAAATTGCTCTTTGCGTGTTACCTATATAGATCTGTAATATCGGTGCATCCAAAACTTATTTACAAGCCGCGAAATCTATAAGAGATGAAGCTCTAAGCGAATTAGTTTTAGCCTGCAAGATGTTTATGTGCTTGTTTCTGTGTGTGTCCACAGCACCCACGACACAGGGAATCCTAGTGAGGCTATGAGTGTGAAACGTGATTTAATTGCGAGTTTCCGTAAGTTTAAGCCACGTTAAGAAGACAGTTCCCGTTAGGAAACAGACGTTAAGCGCTTAATTCGGTGGTACGTTTTTGAAAGCCAACGACCAACCAGTCCACATTGGAAAAGTGTGGTTTCTACTTCTAAGATACTTTGGTCGGTCTCGTATCAGACGGATTTGTTCTGTTTCGTTACTTATTATTTATGTCGTTTGCTTTCCGACAAAAATTATTTACAAAATTTTATTAAGTTTCTTTAATTTTCAAAACAGCTCATTATCATTAACATTAACTTGATCACGTTTGTCAAAACAACCGTTTTACGTGACGGAACTAACCCGTTTTGGTCCCTACCATGATTTTCGTATATAAACAATCATAAAGGGATGAAAGAGCATTATAAAGTTTCGCAAAGTTAAAACTACCTCCAGGAAGTTATACCTACAAATTCTAAGTAAACGCTCAAGTTAATTGCTGTATCAAATTTGCATACTAACTTTAGCATCAATCATTAGAGGCTCGGCCAGGATTGAAAGAAAATTTTAAAAATAATAAGAGTTGTCTTTATTATATCTAATAATATAAAACTAGAAAAAAAACTTCGATTGGTACGAGCCTAACCTTTTTTTTTGTAACCAACCTAAATATACTCGTATGTAAAATAGCCAGGGCACAGTTCTCCTCTCAGATATGAATGGTTACGCCATAGTCCGCCATGCTGGCCAAGTGTTGATTGGTGTCACTTCATATGTCTTTGAGAACATTTTGGCGAACTCTTAGGTGTGCACGATGTTTTCCTTCACATGCGTGCGTGCCTGGATTTTAACCCCAACCCACCGGAATCGAGATTCTTGACCATGATTTATATTAGCAGAATAGGAAACGAGCATGCAGGCTACCTGACGTTGAGTGGTCACTGCAGCCCATTGATATCCACATCCAACGTCAAATAGGTTCGAATTTGCATTTGCGATCGAACTCCACTCCTGAGAATTAAGTTGGAATGCTTCCTGTCCTTTATATTCTGACACTGCTTGTTTACGACAGAAATTGGTGCAGCAGTGCCGCCGCTGTAGACGAACATTCGACATAAGACCACCACCGTCAATACCACCAGTTTGTTGATACAATTGTCCAAACATTTTAATTCTGATTAACATAAGCGTAACAGTAAACATGACTTTTGTTATCTAAACTCTATTATCGAACTACACACTTAACACACTTACCACATAATAAACACACACTGAAGCACCCTCACAGCCACATTAGGATTTCCTTTGACGCGAGTAGTATAGACACACACAGAAACAAACACACAAACAACCAGAACAGGTACAGAAATCTAAAGTCATCATTCAAATTTCTTCAAAATATTTGATCAGGAAGGTCTACTGTCACGAAATGCCTTAATTTTGTTTGCCTAACGCTTAATATTCGGGCCTAAGTTACGTTCGTTTTATATGAGCTTTATCAATGGACTCCTTTGTACACTTGAAGTGGCCTGCAATTACTGTACCATGAAAAAATAACCTATTTCAGTAATCCATCTACTTCAACAGGGTCTTCAAGAAGACGTCACCAAATAACAAGCTGACTCTCTACCTAGCGTCACGGGACCTGGTGGTGGAGAACGGCTACATCGACATGATCCAAGGTGTCTTGCAGGTGGACGCTGAGCATCTGGAGAACAAGAAGCTGTTTGGTCAAGTCACGTTGACATTCAGGTAAGGTCTTGACATACGTATACGAATAGTATAGGCTGTATGAGTAGGTATGTTCAATTCACTAGACTTCACTTCAGTGACAATTTTAACCCATTTGTTTGCAGTTAAGCATAAGACATACCTGCAAATATAAATACCATGCCTTCAAGGCACACCAAGGGTACTCTTAAATACCCGGATACAGAAACCAAGTTTCAATAAACTTTTTAGAATATGGTTACTAAATATGTTTACGGAAGATAGTAAATTTTAAACGCTATTAAAATTATTAATCATCTGTATTTTAAATTACATTTCGAAATAATTATTCTTTTACATTATTACGCAATAATGTTCCTTAAGTTCATAGACATAAGTATATGAGTGGCTGTATGAGTGTGTAATATCTGGACTTAAAAAAGCTATGTGTATAATATTTCATATTCTGTCTGCACAGTGTGTGAAAGAGAGGATGGTAATAGGAATATAGGTATGTAAGTGAGATGACAGAGACAAGGGTACGAGGATATGACTGGAAGACATGAAAGGCAAAAGGCAGGAATTGTGTACTAAGACGATACAAAGTTAAAATGAAACCGCTCTGGCATATAATTTATACGATCGTGAATATACAATCCTACGTAAACTCAAACTTACGACAAGACGGAAATTTAACTTATAATTAATCTACAGATATAGTACCATAGACAATCAGTAAAACCAACCCACGCACTCTAACTCATATATACACAGCCACACGCAAATAAACTTTGTAAGATTTGGGAATGTGGTTAAGATTATTGCAGCGCCATAATGGAAAGGAAATGACTCCTAGGTAGGTAGCACAGATTTAGTACATCATCAACCCATTATTGTCCTACTGCTGGGCAACGGGTCTTCTCTCTGAGATGAGAGAGTTTAGGCCGTTTCGAAAATTGTTAATAGACAATATTTCGAGAAATACAGGTGCGTGCCGGGGGTTTGAACCTCGAC
>DWKW01002842.1:0-10586 GCA_018250115.1 Doberes anticus
AACATGCATACCACCTGATGTTAAGTCTACAACTACAGCTCAGGGACATCCACATCCAACCTCAAATAGTTCTGAAGTCCAAAAGTAAGTTGGAATGCTCCTGTCCATGGTATTATGTCCATGGTATAAGCAGAAGCTTAACCACACTCTTAAAACCGAAACATATCAGTGCACACACTGTTTGCATTGTATGTACGAGTATATTGGATATTTGCTTCCTTTATAGGCGCTGAGGTGATGCCGCCGTGGCCGAGCTGTCGGCTTTCTCACCATCTCTTACCATCGAATTACCTGTCTTAACAAATATAATAAGTACGATATGACGTTTTTAAAAATGATACTACATTTTTCGATATTCACGTATCATATGTACTAACAGATATCATAGGTACTATTGAGAATGTTTGTAACACTAATGTAAATAATTAACAGATTTAAAATAAACAGAAAAATGTCAAATCAGTTACCTCAAAATGAAAGTAATCGGAACAAAAGAACTGATGAATGAAAAAAATACTCGATAGCTAAAAATAATCATAATCTCGTTATGAGTGGTTGTGCTCCGATTTAAAAGTATTCACTCTGATTTCGATAACCGGATATGCTTTAGAATTCCCCCTTGCACGCTGATCGAATGAATGCTTATTAGTCTAGTCGTCTAGATGCAGCCTAATGCCTCCCGCAATCGCCTTTGTTGTAATGACCTTAGCTTATTTAATTTTCAAGTTGAAGGTTCCCCTTTATACGCGTTCTAATAAGAAATAATGCTCCGTCTGGACAGGGGAACTGCTGAATAGCTTTAGCTATTTCAAGGCGACCTGTATTGAGATAGGTTATAGCATTGGAAGGTAACTCGGTCGGTACCATTCACAACACAGCTGTACTCCCCGACTGATGAATGCAGGTTAGCATTATTCGCTGTTCTTGCTTTGCCTATTCACGTTACTGATCTTGTTTGACTTTTAGAACTTTTTAGGATATTCGTAACCTGATCTTCTAATTTTGTTGGTATTGCGTTTTTAGTTATTTTACACCTACTGAACTGTAGCACTTTGATTCGTTTTGACGAATTCGCTCTTCGTTAACTGATTATTTTCCCACTGCTGGGCACGGGCCTCCTCTCAGCGATGAGAAGGTTTAAGCCGATTCGCTCAGATTTGAGAATTCGTAAAATACAAATATTTTATGGGCCTTGCAAATTATGACTCTTATGTCGTCTTAACGATGAGACCTAAATTTTATAATTTTTTTGTGTTTGATACAGCATTACTTTATATTTTAAACAATTAATAAAAACGGTAATATTTACATAACAACAACTTACATAAATGCTAATTGAAACCAATTTATTATGAAAATTAGACATAAGATTGATGGAAATAGAATTTAAGTATTAATTCGGACAATTATTTTATATTAAGCCAATTTACTTCATCTAGGAGGTTTTAGAGTAGAAATTTCTTACTTATACTATAATATACATATTTTTGTACCTATTTAAAGAGTGATAAACGTGCTCTCATTTTCAGTGGTCACTACATCCAAGGATCATTCACATTCAACCTCAAATAAAATAGCAGTCCTCTCTGAGGTGGTACGTGCTGCGTTGCTACTCCTGAGGACTAAGTTGGAATGTAATCTATCGAGTGTAGTCTGCCTCCCTTCAATCACAGCAGCACGATCACAGCTTCACTGCAGAAATTGGTGCAACGGTGGGATCGCCGCAGGTCTTCGACATAGGACACTACAAGTATCACGTCTTAACATATACACGTACCTACTATATTTTTGTGCACATCAACAGCACACTAAATTTCGAATGATATAAGTTTAATTCTCCTCTCGTCGCAATAAAACAGTACAAAGTACATTTTCAAGACATTTTTGTCATTCCAAAAATACTTCGATGCCCTGTTTTTGCTAATGTATGAAAGGGGTTATATAATTTACACAGATATCGCATACGCCACTAGAATCTTCCACTGATTGCTACACCTTCCCATAAGAGCTCCATTAACATATGGTGGAACTAAATATAGATACAAGCACCATGTCGTACTTTCGTATCCCACATGTTCGCAAGATGGCGGGACTCACCTTACTGAGCGGATTGTGGGCGAAAAAAGCGACATCTTGAGTTACAGGACTTACAGGATGCACTCTCGGGTATTAGACGGATTGTCCTCGTCATTTGCATATGCAATCCGATATGATTCTCAGATTATATCTATTACCTTAACTTACATCTTAGTTACTTACTACCTTATTCAATATCTCATATTACCTTGATAAGTCGCGAAATATCACAAAAGACTAGACCGAGTAAGTTGAAACTAGGCAAATAGGTAGTGGTGGAAAACGTTAGATAATAAAAGATTGAAAACCTATAATTGCGGGAACGCGATCTAGATGATTGTCCAACACTGAGCATACCACAAAGAAATAAATACATTTTGCTATAAATGTAAATTTATGTAATTGGTGTAACTGGGATTGGTGGTAGTGTCTTATGTTGAAGGCTCGCCTGCGGCAGCACCACTGTGCACCTATTTCTACCGTAAAGCAGCAATGTCAGAACTATTGTGTTCCTATTGTTTGAAGGGAGTGATAACTCAAACCGAAGTCATATGCAGGCTGTCTGATGTTAAATGGTCACTGCAGTCCATGGACATACACATCCGACCAAAACCCTAACTTAGGCTATAGGTGGATGCATCGTTACTCCTGAGAACTAAAACTCTACCACCATCAGTATTACGTACGAATGCCTAAGCAAACAAATTTTGGTACTTGGTATTCCAATTTTGTAAATGTGGTGCTGTGTGATAGTTTAGAGGTCAAAAATCTCGATTCTCCACTACATTGGGTCGGGGTTGAAATACGGCTCACTAGAAGTGCTCAGATCGAAATTATGTGCGTATGAGAAATTAATTATCACTTGCGTTAATGGTGACAGAAAACATCATGAGGAAACCAGCATGCCTGAGAGTTCTTCATAATGTTCTAAAAGGCATATGAAGCCCGCCGATACGAACTGGACCAGCGTAGTGACTATGGCATAAACCTATTCATCTCTAAGAGGAATCCCTTTGCGGGGACAATATTGAGTTGATGATGATGATGATTGCCATCACTGAACGTTTAACCAACCATGAGTGCCTTAGCCTTCCAGAGTTGGAATAAGTCGTCAAAAATCATTGCTGTCGTCTTGTTCCAGGCGTTAAAAACGTAAGAAAATTTTAAAATATTCGTTAATCGAACAAACTGAATGACTCACTAATTTCACATACGCGCTCATTATTACCCATCTCATCCCCTTAAAATTCAATCAAATGTCCTGTAGTAATGCCTTTACTCGAATCCATCTTTTTTATACTGATGCTTTACGAACATAGAAACATCAACTTTGGATATATGACAATAAGGTTTATTTCTATGTAATGAATCAAAATATTATAGTGATAGGTAACAATAGTCATGCAATAATAGAAAAGTGGCGCGTGCCGAAGGACAAAAGATAAAGGTTAAAGCAGCTGGCGTGGGCGAACCCACACATGCACATACAAACACATTGCTATTCTACAATTATTATAACGGAAAAATCTCAATCTCCTAATTTAAGTATGTGGACTTATACAAAAACCTACATTTTCCACCAAATTAGTACTTAGATTTATGTCGTTTTATTGACCGTAAGTAACCGAAAAATCTATGAATTACCATTTTAATTTCTGTTCTGCTAGAAATCGAACCCGAACCCTCTAAACGGAAGCCCGGCATGTAGTCCACTGCGCCGTACAGGTCTTCAAAATAATTAACATAATATTTGAAATTATATGGGTAGATATTAGAAACTTTATATAATGTTCTTTTAAAACATGTGAGAGGCAAAATAATTACCATCTCTAAAATAAGATATGTCCCAGATATTGGACACTAACGGATTATTAGTGTTATCTTTTATTTATACCTTCACACTCATAATACTTCGATGTCCTGCAATGCCCCACAATAGGATTCCCCGTATCGCAGGCGCCATGTAAACATACAAAAACAGACCTAGACCATGAACAGAAATTTAAATTCATCGGTCAAATTCATGCCCCGGAATCATGCTAGGAATCGAATCCAGGGCTGTCCGAACGGGAGACCACTGTGTCATATGGGTAAACGATTATTATTATCAACGAAAATATGTTGTTACTTATATTACTTGCTTAGAGACGTTTCATACAGTGGTGTCGAAAATACACACATTTTTTTGTCCATGCGGTAATGTAGTTACAGCGTACTGGTTTCAAAATTAATTGAAAAGTAAGTTTTGTACAGGTTTATAATCTAGTACGAAGTAAATTTTCTTTATTATTTTATGTAGGTACTTAAATAATAAATTTTAATTAAAATCAATTTAATATGACTATGGCAAAATTAATTGTGCCATTCTCCTATATGTGCACAAAATTTAATAAGCACATTATAAAACTTTATGAATCGATAAAGTATCATGTCAGTCATTTTAATATTAATACTTTACGAAATGAGGCTTACAGTTTACTAAATACGTGATTTATATTTCAAAACATTATTAATTTTTAATATAAATGCGTCCGTGACATTTTGAGGATAGCATATAACAAGTTTACCGCTACCGTTTATGAAAGTTGAAACGGGACGCTTCCCCGTCCTGCCCTTTGAAATGCCATGTGTGCAAGTAGTAAATGTAAGTACCTACCCCTGTTGATCCCCCCGCGGGCCACCCCAGGTGCGAGCGCACGGCACGCGCCATTCCCGCGGAGGCCGGCGCTCTGACGCCACCTAAACATTCGGATATCCTTCTACCAATGTACAGTTACTTGTTAACAAGATACGTGATCTCATCGTCTTAGCCACCCGCAGCTAATGTAATACAAATAGTCGTAACATGTAAAATAAGCAAATCATCTGTCCAAAATGAGTTCTATTGGGGTTGCAGTGTTCCGTAACTCGCCACTCGCCAAGACGCAGGTGCTGCAAGAATCCGTGAATAATTCTGTGAACATAACAAACAACGACGCAAATCAAAGTGTTAGACGTGAAATTATTATTGTGAGAAAAAAACAAAAGGTCCAATCTCCTTCAAACATGGTTTCTGTGACGTCACTAGTGCGTGCCGCCGAGCCCAACAAATCCAATACGTTGGCAAAACGGCCTCGACTTCAAGAAAACATCGTAGAAGAAGTGCAAAGGTCGCCTACGCCGCTTGCTGTGGCCCGACGAAATGCGCGGGAAAGAAACAGAGTTCGTCAAGTTAATGACGGCTTTGCTGCATTACGTAGTCACATACCTGAAGAAGTCGCTGCTGCATTTGAAAATGCAAATTCAAACAGAGGACCTAATAAAAAACTAAGCAAAGTTGAAACTTTACGTATGGCAGTGGAGTACATAAGAAACTTGGAAAGTTTGTTAAACATCGGTCATGCTGATAAGGAAAATTATTCCCGACCCTCAATGGAATCGTTCCCTTCGCCGGCGTCGTCATCACCTAGGGAAAATAGTCAAGAAAGAAGTTATTTTTCATTAAACTCGCCGGCTGTCGATGAAGAAGATATAGATGAAGATGATTTAGATGGTTCTTTACATCAACTGCCAGCTCATCATTATATAGATCTCCCAGGTTCTGAAACGTTCCAATTGATGGCTACGCCTCATCTATATGAAGAAGAGGATGGTGTACAACCTTTAACACCATCGTCGGACTTACTATGTCAAGATGAAGTAAATTCGCATATTCTTGAGGGGCATTTTCCATTTGCTAATTCGGCTGAGCAATTTACTGTCATACCAGAACAGAATTATTGTAATGATTCTGATGTAGCTATCAACGATAGTGATTTCGAAGTTAAATATGCAGGGTCGCTACACCATCAGATACATGCAAACTTTGAAGACGAGCCCGTGCTGCCTCTGGAGGCTATTAACCCTGACTTAATTCTCGCCCATGATCAGTACAAGTATAAACAAGATGATAATGCATTGGGTGAAAATTCACAATATGATGATATCGAGTTGAAAAAAGAACTTCCAGACATTCAAGTGACGCCCGAAGACAGAGAGCAATTCGAAGAGACTCTGAAATGGTGGCAAGAAAAGACTAGACAATCGCGTCCTTTGACTAAAAAGAAAAATTAATGATAAATAGATACTTTTACGTAGATTAATTTAGTTTCAGATATTTATTCTAGTGTATATATTATTGTGTGTAGTAAACATACAGCTGTCATTGCCAAAGTCTGTGTATGGCGCGGACGCAAGGTGTTCTGTAACGGTTATTTGATATAATGAAGCCTAGCACTCGCAGACCTTTACAAATAATTTAGACTAATATAGTATTGAAGTCTTCTCTAGCTAATATTAGCAGCTTCCTTCGTCTGTTTATCTACGTATAATCTTAAATGTCATGTAGGGTGCTTAAACTCTGTAATGTAACCTATATTATTTTTTAAATAATTTTTTAAATACTTTGTAGTTAAAATATTTATAACTAGGGCACCCACTCGTCCTACAAATATGGACAATCAATATAATGTGCCTTTGACAAAAACATGTGATGTTAGATAATATTTAATTTTATGTCAATAAATTCTAACTATTAAACAAATTAGTATTTATCTAATGATAAAGTGTTTGTTCTTCAATCAACTTCTTTCGTCTTGAAACCTTTTTCCTACATTTTTAATTCGATCATCCCAATCACGTCATTACCAACACTCTTTTTACTCACCCCGTTAAATCCAAACCCCTATGCTAATATAGTCAAATTATTTCACTCTGAATGACCTACTTACAACTCTTTGTCAAACCGCTTGAGCCGGTAATACCGAGATAAACTTAGTTTAACACACACAGGACGTTCGAGACTTACATAAAAAAATTATAAGAACTTAAGAACTAAAATGAGGTAGATTTGTGCATCTGTAAATGTCTAATTATCATTATTACATTACATTATTATCCCACTGTTGGGAACGTGTCTCCTCTCAAAAATGAGACTGTTTAAGCTTTATTAGTCCACGATGCTGGCCAAATACATTGGCGGGCTTCACATGCCTTCGAGAACAATACAGAGAAATCTCAGGTGTATATCTGTATAGATTTCCTTACGATGTTTTCCTTTAACCTTAAAGCAAGTGATAGTTAATTTATAATATGCACATAATTTATAAAACCACTAGGCTATTCCACACCTAGAGATATATCACCAATTATTGGTAAAACATGCTACACAGGAAAAAACGATAATTCTCGACAAAAAAAAATTGTCGCTTATTTTACAGTTGATCGGTTATTTAAAACGGCGTTTAAATGGAAATAGTCAAACCGGGCCTGGCATCGGCCGTTAACGGTAACGCGGGATCGCTATTATGATTGTAATTTGCCGCCGTTACCGACCAAACTAGGGCTCCGAGGGCGCAGTATCATATTATAAGGGTGAACACAGATTCGAGGCCGAATTCTTACTCTCAGAAAGAAGGCTGAAGAAGATTCTTACTAACTTACTTACTTACTTAATTGTAGGTTATTTTGTATTTAATCTAAAGACGAAAATATTATTTGTTGATATCCGTTTAGCGATATCTTGTCTTATTGTATAATTAACGAATTCTGAATGCGTAAGTTTAACCAGACAATGAATGATGCATAATGATTTCAGTAAACCTATGTACAAGTTTCCAACCGGAAGTTACATGGCAATAATAAAAATCATACACAATTCAGTGTTACGCTAGAAGAAATTTTTTCGTGTTTATTAAAAAATACGTTACATTGTGTCATTAATTTAATTTGCAATAAAATATTTATAATCTATGCACTTTTTGTACATTACATATAATGTAATAACAAAACATTCGTATTACGAATGATATGTCAGCAGCAACATTTTAATACGTTTTACTACGAATTATTGCCCTAACTCGTATTTTCATCAACGCAACATGGTAATAGTGACAAAAATTTAAATACAGACGTTTATATGTTAGTAACTTGAAAAATTTCTAAAATTCTCAGCAACTAAATATTAATGTTACAATAGTTAAAGTTTGAAAACATTCTTGGATTCCCGTTCCGGGACAGAACATCCGGGTGCTGAGAATTTTAATTTGAGATTTTTTATTCATTACAATATCCTCATATTTTACGGGGATAACGCGCTGCACGCTATTTTGGCTTCCATTTAAATATTTTCCGCTTCATTCGTCAGGCACTGTTCCCGGCGATTAGTGTTTAGGCACACGTGAGCGAACAAGACAATAGATTTTTTTTTTTCATAATAATAACCTAGCATAACGTGAAGTACATACATTTTTTTAATTTTCTTATAATTCTAGTCTAGCAACCAGATAGACAGGACGTCTGATTGTAATCAGCTCCCGCCGCCTGTGGGCACTAGCAATATTTGAGAAGTTGCGTTACCAACTTTGACGATGAAGGGTTTTAGCGTCTTTCCATATCATAATAATGCATGAACTTCCCAAAAGGAAGTTCAAGTGCGTGGAAAAAACTAAAGATTCATTTGTGTCGTGAACGTCTACCTTGAATTCAGTCGATGTGACTCGAACCTGTTCAGTTCCTTGGATAACTCACCATATCATAGTCGGTGTAATACGCGGACTAACCATTATGTTGGTTATTCTTGGATTGTTTTATAGGGTATTGAGTACACTCAAGCACCCAAAAATGCTACTCCTGATGAGTAAGTTAAAATATCACCTGTCCAGTGTATTGAGCCCAACACATAATGTTCGCTGATGCTTTATGACTTAAATAGGTGCTATGATGGTGCCGCCGCAGGCGAGCCTTC
The DNA here is from genome assembly GCA_018250115.1 of Doberes anticus. Lineage (NCBI taxonomy): Eukaryota > Metazoa > Arthropoda > Insecta > Lepidoptera > Hesperiidae > Doberes > Doberes anticus. The sequence continues at coordinate 8,840 of DWKW01002842.1, forward strand.
GGCATAAGACAACTAGGTACTATCTCATTAAAATGGTATATTTTTAGTAATCCTTAATCACGGCTGGAAGTCTAATTAAATATTATATTTTGATATACAATATAATTTACATTTACTAAAGGAGTATACTAAGTAACACTTATAGAAAAACTTGCAAACATTAAGATTTTTTATGATCTATAATCTAACATTATCAGCCAAAGGTTTTAATGTCTGTCCATACTCATTAACATGATCATTAACTGACAGATTTACTAAAGTCTAACAAAAATAACACAACCTTGTTTTCTTTACGTTCTTTCCTGCTGGTACCCTTAAGACTACTTAACTACTTATCTTAACGTTAGGTTTATGAGTACTTAGACTGCCGACACGACATTATCTAAGAGGCATCATTGGAGTACTTAAAATACTTGAGAAGCATAGAAGCCCGTTCTCAAAGTGATGATGTTCTCAAATCCTTAGCATTAGAAGCAAAGCCGACCAAGCAAAACTTCGAGATTCGAGAACACTTTAGTTAGTTACAATTTTCATAATTTCTGTATTTTATAGATATCTGAACATTAAAATTTGCGTGTTTGCCTGCTATGCCATAGAGCATCTTCCATTTTTTAATATTCAAACGGAATAGTAAACGAGCATGCAAGCCACCTGATGTTAAGTGGTCTGTGTAGCCCATGGACATCTACATCCAACCTCAAGGAGGACAGAACTGCGTTGCTACTCTGCATTAGTCGTCTGGACCGAAACACAGCACTGCTGGTTTACGGCAGAAGTAGGTTTAGCGTTGGTGCCGCTGCACGCGAGCCTTCGGCATAAGACTCTACCACCATCAAATATTATGCGATTACAGGGACACTCTGAGCCCTGCCTGAGCCTTGTTGGTACTTGCGTGAAAGTTGTGCAATAAATTATAACTTGATCGATCCAGTACAACCAGAAATACCGCTTGACCTTTGTGTAGTGAATAAATTTGAAAAAAAAAAACACTTAGTAAGTTATAAATTAACAGCATATTTAACATTTTATTAAATTGTACTATAATAAACTACAGTACATATTTCACATTCGCGAGCGACATTCTAATTAAGTTAGTTATAGTCTATTCTTAGTAAAAAAATACTAAGAATACGTTTGGCTGGTACGAATAAATGCAAAACTTTTTTGTAAAGTTTATTATATTCTATTTAAGTAAAGTTGAAAAAGTTAAGATGATAATAACAATAGTTGTACCTTTAATTTTTACCTTTTTATTTTTACTTTTCTGGGGTCAGTCAAGAAACAAAACAATCGTGCAGTCCACCTGAATTTGAAAAATACGATCAAAACAACTCATCGACAACGTCTAATAGAAATCAGGACCACAAATTATTCTCGGTTCAATTATCTAAATAACTTATTATTATCATAGTTAACATTTTAAATATTTTATGCTTCTTAATATTATAATTATCTGATGTAGAGCAATACCAGGTAAACGCTGCGTGGGAACGCATGCTTAGCATGACAAAATACAGACCCTATGTATACGGCTATACAAGGAAGCGATCCTGATCGATGCCACGAAAAAAGTCCGTTACGAGACTTACGAGCCGCTATGCCTTTTGTTGTCCTGGGGTTTGCAGTGAACATCAAAAGTCTTGATACTTTTTGTTGCAATAAGTGCACCGATACAATTACGAGATGTTTTTTATAATATAATTATTTTTTAACAAAACGACCTAACCAATGACAACATTTATATTCA
>DWKW01002843.1:0-10585 GCA_018250115.1 Doberes anticus
TCTCAAAGGCATGTGAAGTCCGCCAATCCGCACTTGGCCAGCGTGGTGGACTATGGCCTAAACTCTCTCATCTCTGATAGAAGACCCGTGCCCAGCAGTAGGACAATAATGGGTTGATGATGGATGATGAGAAATGGAGCAGGCCATCCGCGGCGTACAGGCGTTTACAGCACGACCCGTATAGCGCCATGGTCAGCGTGCCGTTCAGAGAGTCCTGGGTTCGATTCCCAGCGGGGCAGGAAATTTAATAACGAATTTAGATTTCTGTACCTGGTCTGGACGTTTGTGTGCTTGTTTCTGTGTGTGTCCAGGTTATATCCTACTGTGGGGCTATGAGTGTGAAACGTTATTTATTTATTATTATAATATTATAGTCCTGAGGTCAAAGTTGAAATACCGCCAGTCCACTCTGTCTTACCATTCCTTTCAAACCGAAACACAGCAGTTCTCGCACTTCTGATGCCGCGAGCCTCTGACATAAGACTGATAATTCTAATACGTCTCTTTTTTTGCCTCTATTTTTGCCTCTTCATTGTGTGACATATAGTAAGGATACAAAGTGCTGAAGGACCTTCTGTAATTCTCTGCCAGTCAACCCAGAATGATGGTGAAAAAAAGTGGCAGGTTAAATAAATGAAAGCGAATACATCAAGGAAAGAAATAAATACAAAACATGTTTATATAAAGCAACTAAGAAGTAACGTAAATTAATAATATACATATGTTGGTATACTTAATGCATGGATATATTACTTTTACATCTTAACAGTGCAAACATCATCCACATCTAACCTCAACTAGGACAGGAGTCTATCTAAGGTGTATGCTTTGCTACTGTAATCCAGTGTCTTCTGCCAGCATTTCTCACAGTGCTGCTTTGCAGCAGAAATAGGTGCAGCACCATTAAAATACAACATGATAGATAAAACGAATTGAAGGCAAACAAATGTCAACTTATTAATTAGTGCAAAGTTTTTAAGTTTAAACGTAATCTTTATGATAAGTGTTAACCCGCTATTAAGAACAAAATATTGTCGAGCAATTAGCACAATGGTAGCGATAAATTATTACGTCCTAACTTTTAATGAAAACATACATACGAGTACAGTGTTATTTTATTGACAACTTTAAGTTAATTATCGTTTTATGTGAAATGTTTATCGATGTAGACAATTCAAATAATTTCTAGTGTTTAGTTTATTGTTAGTTTAGCCTCCGGTTTTTTTTTCCTTGATAATTTCCTTCTCTATTTTAGAAGAGGGCAGAGCTCAAAATACGGATGAAAATAATCCCGCTACAAAAAAAATCGGAATCAAATATTCACTTTAACGTGAAGTACATCATACAGTTGATTTTTATTTCCTTGTATTTTCATTATCAGAATAGCAAACGATCATGCAGGCCACCTGTTGTTAAGTGATCACTGCAGCCCATGGACATCCACATCAAACTAGGAAGGAAATCCTACCTGAGGTCACACGTGGATTGCTACTTTGCTACTACTGAGGACTAAGTTGGAGACGACCCGAGTGGCGCCGTGAATTTACATTTCTGTACCTGGTCTGGGTCTTTGTGTGCTTGTTTCTGTGTGTGTCCATGGCACCCACGACACAGGTTAAATCCTACTGTGGGGCTATGAGTGTGAAACGTTATTATTATTATTATAGTAAGACTTAAATATCGCCATCATTGAATAAGATCTGTTCAGTGGAACGAGAGATACACCTAGACCTCCGTATTACGCCACGAACACCATTCAGGAGGTCAATTGAACCATACTTCTATTTCATTAATAAGTTCATATTCATATTCATATAATAACTCTAGTATTTTGTAATAGCACAAACACTGCTTTGTTCTAATATAATCTTCTGGGTGGGCCTCAAGGAGGCAGCAGATACTTTAATAGCATGGGTGGGTCTTAAGGAGGCAGCGAATAATTTGATAGCACTCTCGGATACTCCGGTTTGAACTCAGTATATGATTGTGTACAGTAGTCGGTACATTGTCTACTCAATAATATAATAGCATGAAAAGTTAATATTATTATCAGAGAGTTCCCTTTATTTTTGTTTTTATATTCTTACATTTTTTTTGCATAATTAACCCTTTGACAGCTGTCATAAAAATTCATAATTCAACCGTGTCTCAAGAAACTCGTGATAATATTTTCATAATGGCTTAAAGTAATTTAACCATCAACTTTCAGAATACTGATAAAGGACGCTAATTAAGGACGAAATTAAATAAAATTATGAAAAGATACAAATGAACTGTATAAAACTGACGAGAAAAAATGTGGAAACGATTTCAAAGCCTTTGGAAAATGTTTTTTTTTTTAAAGCAACCTTAAAATGAAGCGGAATCTTGAAAGCGCTTAACGTTTAGCGTTTTTAAAAGGACTAATCAAAATTATTTTTATTTTCAGACGCGCTAGGGGAGACAGCATTCGTGTTGGCCGTCTTTTTCATACCTTATCTCTCTGATAGAAGAGGAAGGAAGACTGCTTATATAATTGCGACACTGCCTCTTCTACTCAGCTGGATTGTCAGAATTTTATCTCGCAAGTTCATGAGCCTCGTGGCAGTTAATATATTGTATAATATTGGATTAGGTGGTACTGTTTCAATAAGTGGAGTAATAATAAGCGAATATTGCAGTCCTAAATACAGAAGTGCATTTTTGATTCTCGAAACCGCAGCCTTATCATTTGGAATATTTATTGGTCGTCTTTGCAATATTTTTTCTGGGATGGCTCTCGTTTCCGCTTTGGGGATGTTACTGTCTGGCGTAAACTTTATTTTTGTAAGCTTTTGGCCCGAAAGCCCTTATTGGTTAATATCGCAAGACCAGTTTCTCAGTTGTACGGAATCATTTCAACACTTGCACGGAACCGATGAAGAGGCTTCGAAGGAATTAAAACTTATATTAGAGACTCGAAAGATTAAATTGCAGCTGGAAGTATTAAAGCCAGTAAGAAGATTTTCTATCGGAGAGAGAATTAAAAGTTACATGAAATCATTACTGAAGACGGAATTTCTAACGCCTTTATGGATAGTAATTCTGCTTTTCACTTTTATCGGTTTCGGGGGCGAAAATGTAGTAGCAAATTATTCTTTTCGTGACATTCTAAGTATAAATAGAAAATATATAGGAACAATCGTTTTGGATGTATTGAGCCTGATTTGTTCACTTACTGCCTGTGTTTTAATACAAATAGTGAAACGAAAGACATTATTTATATTTACAGGATCATGTTCAGTTATCTTTCTAGCACTCATTTCGTTATTCCTATTACTGCAATCTTTTAATTTACTTTCTCATGATTACATATGGTTACATCTAACTTTTGTAACGGGATTTAGTATATTCATGTCGTTGGGTACTACAGCATTACCTTTTTCGATTCTCGGTGAAATATTTCCAATGTCTTATAAAGGTATTGGCAGTTCAATAACTTGTGCTTATTTTTGGGCATTCGGTAATAGTTTGTTGAGATTAACGCCTTGGCTTGCAGAATCTGTAGGTTTTCATGGTGTTTTGATATTGTCTATCTTTTTTATGATTGCAATTTTGTTAATTGTCAATAAAATATTACCAGAGACCTCTACGGGCAGTTTAATAGAATTCGAGAAGTTATTCCAAGTAGAAACAGGTAGTTTAGGTCGGAATATAGTAGAAGTAACAGAAACAGAAGACAATGCAAGATTTGATACACTGAAATTGTTAATTGAATAAAAGCTTTCCGTGGTATATTTTGTATGTTTTATTATTATATTTACCTTACCTTTGCAAGACTTATACTAAGATCAATATTATAAACGTCAACGACATAGCTATTTTGACACGTGAAAGTAATTTTTCGGTTCAAGAAGCATTAAATCTTCACTTGACTGTTATACGTGTTATTTTCTTTTGAGGTAAAGTTTGCACAAAGCGTCAGATTCAGTAAACGTTGTCTTACGCGTGAGAAGGGAGAAAGATTTTGATGATGGTAGAGGTACGGTAGTACTAAAAAGCACCTATTTCTGCCGTAAAGCGGCAGTGTGTGTTTCGGTTTAAAGGGTGTAGTTAGGAGACTTTCCAGTCCTCAGGAGCAGCGACGCATCCACATAGAACCTCAGACAGGACTTCCTTTTTATTTGAGGTTGGTTGTGGATGTCCATGGGCTGCAGTGACCACTCAACATCAGATGCATGCCCGTTTGCTATTCTATTCATATTAACAAAAGCTAAAACAAAGGCATTGCACCGAACAACCGCAATATCACCTAACATGTCACCTGTCGACCTATTTTAAGCCTAATCCTTACATGTCACCTCCCTAATCTATTATTCAGAGAACCTTCGAAAGCGTTGCTGTAGGCAATTAGGCCTCCTAAATTCGGTGACGGCCTTGTAATTAGAGTATCGATTTTCATAATGAAGTTAACTTTAGCCCCATTTTTTATGAGCGTTCGGTTACTTGAAGGCTATGAAAATACAGGAAAGTGATTAATAGTCAATTTAATGTAAATGTCAATGTAGTCGTCGTGATTGAAGGCTTACTTACAAAAGATTGTATGAGTGCTTTTTATTTGTATGAGTGTTGTATGAATTTGTCCTTGCGAGGTCTCCTCCCTGGGATCTGGAGACCCAGATCCATGCGTACATGTACTGGTGGCGCTTGGATCTTCAGAAATGGGGGGGTTATTATCTGTCATAGTTGATGGAACTATAGGTGTTTGTGCTCTTTTTAGTATGATCCAGCATAGTGGTTAAGAATCTCGACCCCGAAGAGGTTCAAAACCTCTAATATTACCTAAGACCTATAATTTTTCGAAATACTTATTTTTTTATTACATCTGAATTAGGCGCGAGATTCTTAACCACTAGGCTGCCACACTGTCAACTAGCATACACACTAAATAACACTGATGGTGGTAGAGTCTTATGTCAAAGACTCGCCTGCGTCGGCACCAACGCTACCCCTATTTCTGCCGTAAAGCAGCAGTGTTAGAAATGCTGTGTTTCGGTTTGAAGGGTGTGGTTAGGCAGAAGACACCGGACAGGAGGCATTCCAACTTAGTCCTCAGGAATAGCAACGCATCCATGTACAACCTCATTAGTGGATGTCCATGGGCTGCAGAGACGAGTTACGACTTATCAGGTGACCTGTACGCTTGTGTGCTATTCTGTCAATATTTATAACATGTCAATTTGTCAAAAAAAATGTGCGTGGGCTGCAGTGACCGCTTAACACCAGGTGGCCAGCTTGCTCGTTTGCTATTATATTCTTATCAAAGAAAAACATGACACAATAACTAACACAGTACGTACCGGCTTCTTAAAGTATGAACCACAAGCAATCTACGTATCCCTAAGACGCACCTAACCTACTTTCGCCGACGTAAACTACGTACACATTTAATATCTTATTAAAGGCCTAGCAAGAATATTTGCTTATAAAAACGCGAAGGCTAAACGCTTTATATTAAATTTTCATGCTTAATTTCACTTTATTTTTCGCCTGTAGCCGATGCATGGGACTCCCGCGCGGATTTAACGCTCGCGATAAAAGTGCAAAACCTACTTAAAAACGTTACAATGAATATTGGAATTTATTATCATTTACCACAATCTTCAATCTCACAATTATTAATAATAGGTAACAATCTTTAATAAATCATGGCAATGTGTACTCCAAAAACCTTACTAATGAGAGTCCGGTGCCTGAATTAGGTTCCGGAATAAAATGACCTACCTTTCATAAGATCACTTTGTTGTACCACTGTCTGTCTGTTTGTTTTTGTCAGAAACAGTTTAAAGACGCAATATATCGTATACTATTATAGCTAGTACGCGCGACTTCACCCGCGTGAATATAGAACAATTGAGAGGTGATGATGTGGTGAAAGATGAAAAAGATGACCTGCAGGTCTGTTTGCCATTCCATGAATTTTAAAACTTAGCTTGGTAAATTTAAAAACGTCTTCAAATATGCTCGATTTCGATAAAATCTATCTATATTGCTAAGATTAGTTCTAGACACGAACTACTAAGGACGTGTACAAAGCAAATTTTTTATTTATTGTACTAACAGAATAGCGAACAAGCATGCAGGCCACCTGATGGTAAGTAGTCACTGCAGCCCATGGACATCCACATCAACCTCAACTGGGACGAAAGTCCTATCTGAGGCCGTAGGTGGATGCTACTCATGAGGACTAAGTTGGAATGCCTCTTATCCGATGTCTTCTGCCTAACCAATAAAATTTAAGATCGTAGTGTGCGACGAAATTTACATCAGAGATTGCCACCTGATGTTAAGTGGTCAGTGCAGCCCACGGACATCCGCATCCAACCAACATCAAATAGGACGGAAATACTATCTCAGGTTATGTGTGGATACATTGCTACTATTAAGGACTAAGTTGGAATGCCTCCTGTCCAGTGTATTCTGCCTAACCGCAAGCTTCAAACCGAACCACAACAGTGCTCACAGAGAAAAAATCTGCATCAAAAATTATATCCAATCGGATTATTCCATTAAACCTTTGTAAATACCTATATTAGGTATATGTTATTTAATTGCCAAAGAAACATATAGTTCCGTCCTGCAAACAAACGTACAGACAGACAATAATTCTAAATGAAATCGAAATGTTCGATCGGAAGTGGTTTTAAAATTTTAAAACGTTTTTAAGTAACCGTTACGATTTCTTTTTTTTTTTCGTCAAGGTGATTGATCACTCATCGGGTTTGGTGTAGACTGAATAACTGTAGGTAACTCGTACGAAGTCGCGTTCATAAGTTTGTATAAAATAATACTCTTATAGCTCAGCATACAATTTACTGATTAACTCTCTTCGTCGTTATTTCTGAGAACTATAAAAACAATGGCGTTAGTATGGCTTTATTGGCTAGTTGTGGTATGAGGTATTATTATTGTAAAACCTATAATGAAACATAGGTCATCCCATAACCCAATCCGAGTAGAGTACGATCTATTTATTTAAAAATGAAGATAATTCATAAAAACGGAGGGCAAAGACCTCGTTCGTTGAACTTATTTTAGTGCAAGGCAGATCATTCAGCATAACCAAATTCGCGACTGCGTGTGACGTTCCCAGTAAACGTATTTACTTATAAACCAATGTGTTTCAGCAGAATTTCAAGTTAAAAATTTGTGCCCGTCATTTAAAGATACTTAACCTACATTAAGCCAATATAAACCTGAATTCAAGGCGATATTAAAAACGTATTCGAAGACACTTTCACATGGAACATTTTAAAAATAGATTTGCAAATGAAAGATGAAAGGAGGGAACGAGAAAGATATTAACGGTTCCGAACGGTTAATTTCTAGAAAATACTATGTCGGGACGTTAAGGCCAACACGAGTTGTCAAGATCTGCATGCAGCTGAATCTTAGACACTGCGACAGCATACATAACTGTATCTCGGACGCAATCTTCGGAAAGGAAAATCGATAAGCACACCGAGATGTCTTCGTTTCGCTACTAAACAGTTTATATAAGTAATGTAACAGTTTGTTGACAGAAGCAGCATTCTTATCAGGCAGCTCGATACGCGGAGGACGTTCGCTCCGTGCCGTTACCACGCCCACGAGTCGTGGATGCTGCATGGACCATGAATACAAGATTGTGTGCGAGTAAGCGCACGAACTGTATTAGCGAAACTGAGTGATGATATGACTTACCCGTGGAAGCAAGGTCCCAGTTTGGGCGCCATTTATCGCGTGGTGGTAGCGCGGAACGGATGAACAGCGAAATACGGACGCGACGACGGCCAGCGCGCGACTGACGCGGCGGCACGGGGCGCGTGCGTGCGTCAGGCTAGCGCAGGCGCGGAGCTACCCTCGATTTGTTTTGCTCTCGAACCTTATCGGTAGGAGAAAACGAGATTACGCCGTCCTATAGATGCGGCACGCTGCAGGGCATTCCAATGAACGTTGGAACTTCATAGTAGAATCCTTGGCGTTTATTAGCCTCGTTTGTCACGAACCTCATGGGATATAAACCTTTGCGGTAAAGATAAACATAACTTCCCCTAATTTCACTGTTTTCCCTTCGATACGATACTTTAGTGATAAACATATGAATATAGTATGTTTGAACAATTGCGGATGTAAATTTAAAATTTAATACCCTAGTCACGTTCAATTTTCAATTTACTGAATATTAAGCCTCATGTTAGATCTAATCTTTGCTATAGTGCGATCTCTTCCAGAGTTCCGGATGATGTAAACCAAGACTGAGTTGGGCAAGGTTATAATCAAAATAAAACTACCGACGTCTATGTACTAAAATAATCTACATAAATTCATTAATTAATAAACAGGTACATATGTATATATACCCAAATCTATATGTACACATGTGTGTGTATATGTGTGGGCGTGTTTGTAAAAGGCTAATACATACGATGTACAATACCACAGTAATGTCATTTTAAAGCCCTCTTATAAATTATGGGGGAAACATAAGAGCGCGCAGCACAGAAGAGAAAGAGCGAGCGTACTGACAAAGGCAGATAGTAAGCAGTTATAATATGTAATTGTATTGATAAATGCATTACAGCTCAAAGGTGTCTCGGTATCCCTGGACAAACATTTACATGGTTTTTAGGGATATTTAATAGAAAAAATAAGCGAATTTAATTTTTTTTCAATTAATACCTTCTTGAATTTATCAGGATATTCAGAAAAGATCATTTGGATATATCCAGCTAGATGTAAAAGTTGTTATTAAAAGAATTCACAGTTTTACCGTTAAAATATTAATGCATTACGTTACGGTTTTAATGTAATAGTAGTTTTAATCCGATAAGCTGTAACAACTATTTGTAAACTGTATTTACTAACTTGCTAGTTGTCACGAAATATGTTAATTACTTTTTTGTAACTACATTGTATTCTCATTAATAAATCTTTACTGTTTTATTATTGCAACATTGTTTAAAATTTGAGTTTTAGTAATAGAATATAACTTGAACATCTGAACTAGTTATAAAATGAGGGCAACTCAAAGTATTGTATATTATGTTCAAGAAACTCCGTCAAAAAACCTTCATACTGTCTATGACTTCAAAAATAAAATTAGTATAATTTGACTAGTAAGTAACTAGACTAGTAAGCGAGCTTGCACTTGCACTTTTATGTAGTCAGTGCAGCTTATCCAAAGTCAAATAATTGTAATTACTGAACTGGATAAATTGTGGCATCGGTAATTACTTACGATCCTTGACCCTGTACTTTGCGTTATCCTATGATTCAATATTATTAAGACTAGTATCGTCAGTCGTCGAAATATTAATACAATGAAAAACGGTAAAACGATTAACTATTGAGCGTTTCGCATACAAAAAGCATTTGTGTATGTGTTTACTTTATTTTGCCTCCTAAAGTCGCAACATATTATGACGGTAGAGTCTTAGACACAGGAGACAGGAGACATTTCAACTTAGTCGTCAGAAGTAGCGACGCATCCACTTACAACCTCAGATATGGATCTCCATGGGGTGCATTGACCACTTAACATCAGGTGGCCAACATGCTCGTTTGCTGTTTTGGTAATATATTATTGTTATTTGTTATACTTTTCGAATGATACAAGTTACATTGTCCTCCTTGAACAAGAGGTAAATTAAGAGGTTTTTTTTAAAAAATATGTTTGTATATAATTTGCATAGAACCTTAGTTACCCCTAAAACTCAATAGAGCTAATGACATATTCTACAAATATTTACCTTTAAACACAAAATCGGAGATAAAAATCGAGTTTTCGTGATTCTGTTAAAATAAAAGCCGCTATTTTCGACGCGTACGTAAGCATACATTTTCATGAATACTGTAAAATGTTCATCAACATTCATGCCAATCGCACAATCTGTTTATTTAATATTCAATCACACGAAACGTCAGCACCGATATGTTTTTAATTTAACACAAAAATGTGTTATTTTGCTTTACAATGTACAAACTTTTAAGCTTATGACAATAAATTTTGACTGACTCCGATATAAAATCCATTTAATTATTTTCATAAAATTAAACATCCAATTCTGATGAAACTTAGTGCACAAATAGTGTCTACGCATGTAACATAAATTAACAAATAAAACAAGTTTATTGTGCCATCCGTATGTTGAAGGCTTGCCTGCAGTGGCATTACCGCTGCTGCCACCTATTTCCACCATAAAGAAGCGGCGTAAAAATTGCTGTCTTTCGGTTTGAAGGGTGTAGTTCGGCAGAGAACAGGAGGCATTCCAACTCAGATAGGACTTCCGTCTTAGTTGAGGGTAGATGTGGATGCCCATGGGCTGCAACGACTATTTAACATCAGGTGGCATGCATGTTGGTTTGCTATTCTGTATACATAAATATATTAAATATTTTGAAAAAAGTTTTGTACGCTTTGATGCTTTTTGTACTTAACCTGATGGTGGGTGGTAGAGCCTTATGTCAAAGGCTCGTCTGTGGCGGCACCACTGCTCCGTCTATTTCTGTTGCAAAGCAGCAGTGTGAGAACTGCTGTGTTTTGGCTTGAAGGGTGTAGTTAGGCAGACGACGCTGGACGGGAGGC